>CANXYC012824930.1:0-29707 GCA_948193065.1 Aleurites moluccanus
ATTTTCTAAATAAATTTTTTTATATTTTTAGCTATTATTTATAAATTTTATAAATATAAACAAATTTAGTAATACAAAATTTAAGCGAGGAACGGGGATCTCCACGGGGAACGGAGATCCCCATGAAAATAAAGATGGAGACTAAATTATTTCTATATGTGAAACAGGGATGGAGATAGGGATTTCCCTCTAAGGCGGGATCCCCCATCCCCGTCCCACCCATTGCCATCTCTAATTTTGAATTATAATTGTTGTTATTGATGCCAATTCTTTTACAACTAAAAATTAAGAAGGATTAAGTGTTACGTAACTAATCATGTCATTCATTTAATCACAATTTACACAATCCATCATAATTTTGTTTTTTATATTATTTTTAATGATAATTTTTTAAGATTAACGAAATTTAAATTTAAAATTTATTATCTTTATGTGTGTTTTATTTACGTTCATAATTTTTAATGAGATTTATATTTAATTAAAATTTAAAATAAATAACAAATTTACGCTTATTATTAAATTTTTATACTTATACTAATAATTCGAATAATTCACCAACATTACCTACTAAAATAGTTAAGCAAAGTGAATTTTCATTACCAATTTGTAATGAATGTTATTTTTCAAGAATTATTTTAGGACTTATAAGATAGAGAAATTTAACGAATGATTATAAATAATGAACATTACTTGTCTGTTTTAAATAAAATTTATAAAAATTTTTAGCCCATATTTTTTTAACTTGAAATAAACATCTATACAAGGGTGATGCTCCTAAATGAAAAAATAATAAAATAAAAAATTGCTTCTAAATGGTTATCAAGCTCAAAATCTTGTAATTATTACTATGTTATAAAATACCTTTTGCTCACATTTAAATTATTTTGTTAACTTTTTGAAAAGCTATTAAATTAACTTAAATTATTTATTTTATAATAGTTTTGTGTTAGTTTTGAGAAATATTAAATCTCAAATTTATTGTATTTACTTAAGTAGTTAGGTGAAATGCCGAAAATTTAACATAAATAATAAAATTTTAAATTAATTATAGATATAAAGATTTTTAAGTGTAAATTTATATTAGTAAAATTATAAATCAATAATTTAGAAAAAATTAATATATGAAAAGAGTTTATTTTGGAAGGTTAAAAATTCTTTAACTCTTACTTTATTTTTTTTTATTTACATTGATGTGATCTTATTATTACATATAGGGTGATTTTACACTAAGAAAAATTAATCTGATATTCACCCCTATTGTAAGAACAATGCCAAATAAAATTTAACAAAGTTTTTTCTAAAAGAGATCATAAAACTTTTAACTATTTATTGTAATTATGAAACACAATTATAGTTAATTACTTGGGTTATTGCAATGACTTTTTCCCTTGTACGATTAATAATAGCTTTATGGGTGTCAAGTGTCAACTAATAAAAGATGGAAACGAATAGCTTAAGGGTTTTAACTTTTAAACTAGTTTTTATTTTATTTTTAAAGGCAAAGCAATTGTGCAAAAAGGGAAGAAGCCAAGACAAATCCAAATGACCTTAATCATTAAATCCAAAATTGCGGTCAATCTTTCATATAATACTTGCAGTTGGAAACTATATAATATGATATTTTTATTCAATTAAAAATTAAACCCATAGATAACGTGGATATAAAGACAATGACAAGTGTGGAGGGCACCACGTACATGAAATTCGGTGTCCCAATTTTGTGGTAGATGTCACCTGTCAATTTTCACACACTGGTTAACACTATACAAGGATAAAATTATATGAGAAATTTATCGTCTTTATTTAGTGTTAAAATTTATCAATACGAGTGAGAAATTATTTTACTTAATATATTTTTTAATAAAAAATATTAATATTTTTTTTATTCATATATTTTTATCTCATTAAATTAATATATATATATATATTTAATATAAATAATTTTTTTTTAAAACATAATTTTTCACTTCATATTATAAATTATTTACAATCAAAAATATATAAATTCATTAATTATAATATATATATCATAATATATTACTATTTAATTTAATTTATATAATATATATAACGGACTAAATTTATGTAATTTTTTTTCCCATAATTTTATATATATATATATATATATATATACACGTTTTTCCCTCATATCCAATTCATACGTATTTTTGCCAACATATTACGCATAGGACTTTAAAATGTCATTATCAATTGATTGGGTGATCCGCAATTGGGATTTTGATTTGATCCCTATTGAGATTAATGGCAATGGACCACGCCACATCATGACTTCCGTATTTTTAATTGCAAAAAATAAATTACATCTGGTAGGGACAAATAAAGCCTTAGATAGAGGACGAAAATAAATCTATTTATAATACAAATGCTTGAATTTCATTTATAAAATATTTGAATTTAATAAAGTTAGATTTGAAATTAAATAATTTCAGCTATAAATTAAGAATTAATTACATATTGATTTGATTTATATTCTTCAATCCTAAAATTAATTTCATTTACAAAAAAAATATAATAATTAATTTAAAATATTTTATTTTTAATCTAAAAATTAAATCAAATGATGGAAAAGTTATTTCATCATATTATTAATTAGAGTTTAATTTTCAAAGTTAATATTTAAAAATAATTTTTAATATATAGACAAATATTATAATATAATTTTAAACTTACTTAAAGAGAAAATTTAATTTTGATTTATATGTAAATTGATTTGATAATATTTCTAATTAATTGATTTTTTTTTCAGCAATTCTTTACCCTAAATTTGAATCAATAGTGATAGAATATTACTATTTTTTCACACCTAGGAGTCTAAGAGAGAAGATAAAATAAGAAAGATTCTATGCTGTAAAACCATTATACATTCTTACTCCATTTTGAAATGAAAATTTATTGTCATTAAATATTTTATTGAAAAATATGGACAATATTACTATTAATTTAAAATTATAAATAATAAATTTCTCATTTATATCCTTTTTATTTCTTTCAGTCTCTGAAAATTACTTTCTTTTTTCCCCTTGCCATTTTCCTTTTTCTAAAGATTGTGCCGAAACGACATAGTTCAAAGTTCAAACGCTCAAGTCTATGGAAGAAACACGGACTGGCATTGCAGAGAATCTGACTCACTTAACGCGCAACTGACCAAATAAGTCCACTTTTTTACCGTTAGTTTGTACTTTTCCGTTAACGGCGCACATTAGACACAGTAATAAAAGCCGCGCCCTATCTCTGCTTTTCACAATCAGATATCCATCGGATCGAAATTCGGAAAGCAAAAACAAAACAAAACAAAAAGAAAAAAAAAAAAAAGACCAAAAGCTTCTTCATTCCTAATGACAAAGTGAAACCAACGATATCTCCACCTACAGTAAACAAGCTTCTCTGTTTCTCTTTTTCTCCGTAAGCTTCAGTTTTGTTTGTGAGTTCAATTTATTCGATTCAATTCGGTAATGGAGAGTTTTGCACCGAGTTATCAGCTCCGAGTTGCTGTTTCTACGATGATATTTCCACCGCTGTATCATCCTTCATTTACTTTAACAAACAAGTCCTGCTTGTAGTGCTTCGCTTTCGTTTTGTATATTGTTAGTGTGTGTAGACTGTGATCTCGGGGTTGATTTGTTGAAATCTCGCAGATCTAACGTGTAATTTTATATTAATCAACGGCTTCGATAATGTCGGTGCTTGCAGCCGCAAATACCACTGGTAATTTTGGTTTTATCCTCCTTGTCATTTCTATTTGCTTCTTTTATTGTTTCTGTTTTACTGGTATTCGGTGATATTTGGACTCTTGAGTGTTTATCAAAGCTGCTTTTGGTAGCTGAGGAAATTGAGAATGGAAATGAAAGTTATCTTTTATGGTTTTTCAGTTTCTGAAGTGCTAAAATGCTGATTTGTGGTTGAGTGGAGGCTTTGTTAATTTTTGTTCCTCAATCATTCAAATATTGAAAACTTAAAACTTCATTGGCTAATGCGATAATTGGGTTTCTTGTGGTGGGATTTTTCCTCTTGTAGTTTATCTTGCCAAAAGAAAGTTTGATTGCTAAGTTTTTCCCATTCCAATATTAGCAACCTAAATTGAGGGAAATTTTGGAAAATTTCGAAATGTTCAACAACATAGACTGTAACACTAGATTGATTGACCGGTAGATATTGCAGTCGGTGTTAATTTTAGGTCGGTGAGAGAGATAGACATCTATACACATTATATATAATTGTGTTTGGGGTAGATTCAATATCTGTTTGACTTTTAGGAGCCAATTGAATTCCAAGCCATCCAAAAAATGAATTAATTTGCTATCATGGCTAAAACTTTGGTTATATGATTTCTTGCTTTTGTTAGATTGAGATTTTGTTTTGAATATGATGTGCAGAAGTATCAAGAAAAGTCTGCAGTCTGTTGCTGCAACTTTTGGTAGTCTTGTGCTGTGTAATTCCCATCACCGATGCCAATTTGGTTGATAATCAATTCTTCAAAGAACTGATAGTGCCTCCAAGTAGAGTGCCTTTGGCTGCACCATCTATTCCTGATCTGCCTAGCCCAGTGAACCTGCCATCATTTCATAAACCACGAAGAAAACATTTATCACCACTTGGTGCACCATCTATTGTGGTACCACCTGCTAAACCTCCTGATTTTGGGCCATTAATAACTTCCAGTCACCCCCCAACTAGTTCGCGTTTGTCAAAACCATCAATGAAGAAGAGTGCATTAGTACCTCCTGGCTTTGGATTGGTAGACATTGCACCAACACAATCTAGCTCTGGTGCAAATGCTACTGGTTTAACTCAGCCACCATTGTCTCCTGACGTCTCTGGTAAGACAATTCAAATTTTAGTATTTCTATTTTTACACTTTCATGTTTCCTCTACGACAATTATATAACTACCGAAGATAAAGTGGGAGTACCTACTAATATGTTGTTTCCTACTCGAACTACTAACCCAGGACATGAAAATTTGCTGAACTATCTGCTTATCTCATAAACAAACTCTCACATGGTAAGCAAACTCGTGATTATGCACTGACCTTAGACACTGAGACTTGATTTCTTATTTTTCCAGATTGTTGCAAGCCTGACATGGTTATGAAACGAGGGACTCATGGTTGCCATTGTGTTTATCCCATAAAGCTTGACCTTCTTCTTTTGAATGTCTCACAAAATCCTAATTGGAGTAAATTTCTACAAGAATTAGCATCCCAACTTGATCTGCTTGTTTCTCAGATTGAACTGATCAACTTTTATGTACTTAGCTTATCAAGATTAAATATTTCAATGGATATTACTCCTCACACGGGAATCAGCTTCTCTGCCCGTGATGTGTCCTCAATAAACTCTTCACTTGCACTGCACAAGGTTCATTTTGACTCTACTCTTGTGGGTGATTATAGACTCCTCAATCTTACCTGGTTTGAACCTCCAGCACCTTCCCAAGGTAAATTTTATCTTGCCCTCCACTGCGTTGAGGATGTCAATGTGAGCAATAAGGAGATTTTATCATTTAGATATAGTTTTGCTGTGCTATGAATTTTCTCGTTGACATTTAAATTTTTCCCTGATTGTATTTCATTATTAAAATTATATAGGTTCATGGCAATATCTATATTTTGTGTGTGTGTGTGTGTGTGTTGGGCTGGGAGGAGGGGATTTTTTTGTAGCAGAAGTCAATGATAGCTTATTGTTCACATAAATGCTGGTCCTTTCACGACCATTACTGCTTGCATCTGCTACTTAAAAGATATCCTTTTCTTATCATTTACTTTATTTTACTCATTGCTATCTTATGATATTTGATATATTTAAGGACCTAGTTGGCTGGTTGGATCTGTTTATGATTTGGATGTTGTGACTTATGATGCTAATTTTTGCTTCACAAGGGAGAGAGAGAGAGATGTGGGTGAACAGAGAGTACACTGGTGGTGTCATGAATGTGATCATGAGAGCATAGAAATGGAAAAATCAACAAAAGAGAATACATCCAATGGAATTATAAAGAAAAAAATATGTGGTAATATTAAAAATGAGGGTCAAAAAGTTATCCAGTTGCAAGGTGACTAATTTTTAATATGTATTGGAGATAGCATGTATTGTTGTTTTGAATTAGAAAGGGGAAATGCATTATCAGGGCAGAACCTTGAGTTTTTTTAGAATTTTACCCTGATTTAAAACTACTAGTTCCAGTGTTAAAATTGCAATCTAGTTTAGAATGAGCAGTTTCAGGGATATTACCAGTATTTTGCTGTACCTCTAGAATCACATGGGCACTTGAAAGTTAACAACAAATATATAAACTCAAGGATTTGGGACTCCCAACAGAAACACATTTGAAATAAAATTAATAAATACCTTTTTCTTTCGTGGGGATGTCTCTTCTCTATTTCTCTGTGTTAGCGCTGCTTATTAATAAAATCTTTTAGTTATTGAAGGAGTTCTAAGAAAAAAAAATGAAATAGGAAAAAGAGATGGCATATAAGTCATTCTGGATGAAAGGCAAAATTATGCAGTTGCAGGATACAAAAAATTCCCCATTCAGAATTCATAGATGTTTGAAGGGTATTCTTTTTAATGCTAAGTTGTTGGAGGCCAATTAACTCAGTGGACAACACTATTATGTAAAGTCTCTGCTATCTATGATGGGTATTCTGTCAATTTTTTTATCACCAAGTTGCAGGAGGCCAACTGATTCAGTGAACAACTGTACCCTAAATTCTATGCAAATGATTTTTTCTAGCAACCTTTTCACTTTCAGTCGAAGTAGGTCACTTATTTCTGAAACAGATTTCATTTCCAAAAGAAGCATACGGAAAATTGCAGCTTGACTACAGATTTGATAAAAAAAATGCAGCTGTGCTGTCTAAATAATGACAATCACAGTAGCAATAACATCAAGAAAAAGGTGCAACCCTAATGATAAATAATGTATACATAAATACAAAAAGCAAGAACAATTGAAGTCCTGCCATATTTAAGTTAGTTTAAGATTTACCCAAAAAAGAAAGAGAGAGAGTTTCAGATATATATTTTTGTTCCGTTTTATTTTTTATTACCATTAATGTGAATAAGCTATTAATTTTATGCTGGTATAATCTTTCTTTCCTTTTTTTTTCATAAAAAGTTTATAGTGCTGAACATTATATAGATGTCAGTTCTCTTGTTTATATGTTGAAATGACTTTGCATCTCATTTACAGCTCCCACTTTTGCTTCACCACCTGTGGAAGCACCAGTACATCAATCTGCAACTTACACACCACTTGGTGCTTCAAAAAAAGGCAAACATACAAATCTAGTGCTTATACTTGCTATAGGTGCTGGCATTGTAATCATTGCTATAATATCTATGCTTATAATTTGCTCATGCGCATTTTGTGGACGGAAGCCTAAAGGAGGATCTCCCAAAGAAACTGGTACGTATCTCAAGTATTGGGTCCAACATTTTTATGTCATTTCTTTAATTAACTATTTCAGGAATCTTGGAAAATTTCTAGAGAACAAAAACTGAGTGTCAGCTGAAGATAACACTTTGCAGCTTGCATTAGTGAACATACTACATACGGCATTGAGGGCAACATTATTCAAAATATCATTATTGGTTGTGGGCCTAGTGGCTGCCCTCTCACATTTGGAACATATCAATTCTATCTCAAATAAAAAACTGTTTTTGGTTGAATTGCAGCTGTTATGGTTTGCTATTTGAACCTTAAATAGCAAAGTTCATTTGATGACATATTACTTCATGGATAGTGGACCTGCTCGGACACATAAATGGTCAAGTAGAACATATATTGATATGGTCAAGTAGAACACATATTGATATGGATCAAAGGAGAATGCTTAAACCACCAATTTGGAGCCCCAAATATATTTATTTGGTTATGATCACACAAGATGTGCTGTGTGTAACGTCCTATCTTTTGTACTGCTTACCTCTAAAGTAAAGCTTCTGATTGCATCTTATAGCTGTAAATACTTATTGATGTTAGATGTATATTTCGCATTGCATAAACTTTTAATGTTCTATTGTTCATTTCTTCCTACGTTGTTTAATCTTTTTATAAATTAATGTTTTCTTTTTCTCAGTGAAGCCAAGGACTGTAGATGCGGTTCCAGCTGGAGGATCTCTTCCTCGTCCTTCCAGCACTCGATTTCTAGCCTATGATGAACTTAAAGAAGCAACCAACAACTTTGAACCTGCAAGCATACTTGGAGAGGGTGGGTTTGGTAGAGTTTTCAAGGGTGTCTTAAGTGATGGTACAGCTGTAGCAATTAAGAGGCTTACTTGTGGAGGTCAGCAAGGGGATAAAGAATTTCTAGTCGAGGTTGAGATGCTTAGCAGATTGCATCACCGTAATCTTGTCAAACTTGTGGGCTACTATACTAGTCGTGACTCTTCGCAAAATCTACTGTGTTATGAACTTGTTCCAAACGGAAGCTTAGAGGCCTGGCTGCATGGTAATCTGAATATTAAATTGATCTTCCTTGCATCTTGGATTTTGTTATTTCCTTTTAACTCAAGTAACTTTTCATGAAGGTAGAATGCTTATCTTTGAAGAAAAATTAATATTACCTAATTAAAATGGTTCAGCACCTTAGCCTGAGGTGTCTCAATTAACACAATACATGGGAATGGGATGAAACATACTTGTATATATTCTATCACCACACCTTGGACCTTTTACTTTCTGAATCTCTTTTTGGGCTTTGGATATGGTCTTCATTGGTGGTAGTGTGAAGAACTCAAAAAATGTCCTTCTCTAGTTTTCTTTAGTGGGGTCCATTGGCTGATCATCGACTGGATATATGGGCCCTGTATATAGGGACTGGATAGATGAACTGAATATCAACTGACTTAGTGATCTAAGACAAATTATACATAATAATTAGTGGCGTAATTGAGTCAAGTCGAGTCGAGTCAAACAGTGCTAAAATTGAGCTCGACCTCGATTAAAGAGCTTAAGGTTCGAAACTCGACTTGAGCTTGATCGAGTTCCCATTTTGAAAGTTCGAGCTCAGCTCGAATAGATATTCGAAATACTCGAACTCGACTTGATTGGGTTCAATTAATATTAAAAAATAAATTAACTTATTTATTAATATCAAAATGAAGCTCGAAGAAACTCAAACAAGATCAAGCGCAATATTGAATTAATAATAAAATATATTTAAAATTATATAAAATATCAATAGTCGATTAGGCTCGTGAGCCACTCTAATCAAGTATTATAATACTCGAACTCGACTCATTACTCAAACTACGCGAGCTCGAGCTCGAGCCTGAGTAGATTATAATCAAGTCGAATTCAAGTATTTTACGAGTGAAGCTCGAGTAGCTCACGAGTATATTGACTCATTTACACCCTAATAATAATATACTAGTCGGCAAATATGCTTTCTTGAGTAGATTGTTTCATTTACATCCCTAATAATAATACTAATTAGCAAATATGCTATCATGCTTACTTGAAATTTTTTGGATTCTTGTGCTGCCTTTAGATCTGGATTTTAATAAGTTGAATCTTCCATACGTATCTGCAATGGACACTTATAACTGAGTTCATGTAGCATAGAATATTTCATGTGCATATGGTACACAATATTAATGCTGCTTTCGTTTTGCCTCAGGTCATCTGGGTGTAAATTGTCCTTTGGATTGGGATACCAGAATGAAGATTGCACTTGATGCTGCAAGAGGTCTTGCATATCTGCATGAGGACTCACAACCCTGTGTTATCCACAGAGATTTCAAGGCATCAAATATATTGCTTGAGAACAACTTCCATGCTAAAGTTGCTGATTTTGGACTTGCCAAACAGGCACCTGAAGGCAGAGCAAACTACCTTTCTACTCGTGTGATGGGCACATTTGGGTTAGTCTTAGTCAATCTGCCACTTAAATCTTTCTAATTTTTCTTCTTTTGGGTCATTGAGAGAGAACAGCATTGATGTTTTAGGTATGTAGCCCCTGAGTATGCTATGACTGGACATCTATTAGTAAAAAGCGATGTTTACAGCTATGGAGTTGTCCTCCTTGAGTTGCTGACGGGAAGGAAACCTGTAGATATGTCACAACCATCTGGGCAGGAAAACTTGGTCACTTGGGTTAGTACGCATGATCTTTTTACATGTTGGTCCTTTGTAATAATTGAAATATATTCCTTTTTTATCATATAAATAGAATATTAAGCCAGTTAAGACAACTGGATTGTTTTTATTTCAGGCCAGGCCAATCCTTAGAGACAAAGATAGGCTAGAAGAGCTTGCTGATCCAAGACTTGGGGGGAAATATCCAAAAGATGATTTTGTACGTGTTTGCACCATTGCAGCAGCTTGTGTTGCTCCTGAAGCCAACCAGCGACCAACCATGGGTGAAGTGGTCCAGTCGCTTAAGATGGTGCAGCGTGTCACAGAATATCAGGATTCCATGTCAGCCTCAAACACCCGACCGAACATAAGACAGTCATCAACTACCTTCGAGTCTGATGGAACGTCTTCAATATTCTCCTCTGGCCCTTACTCTGGTCTAAGTGTCTTCGATAATGACAATGTTTCTCGAACGGCAGTTTTCTCTGAAGATCTTCATGAAGGACGATGAATTCTTTCAAAGGTAGTTAACCTGCAGTCTTCAATTGACTTGGAAAGGCCTTCTTTTGATAGTCCAATGCAATTCACCATGTGAGGGTAAATTCCAGATGGCAAAGTACTAGTAGGAATTCTTTCAAGAAATGGCACAGATTCCATAGTTGTGATTGGTGGAGGTGGGAAGTGGGTGTTTTTTCTGTTGCAAAATTTTCCCCAAGGCAGTGGTTATTCTCTACATGGTTGACGAAATTTTGTATATAATACTTTCTAGCTTCGTGTCATTGGATTGTTCTTCAGGGATTTTTTGCTTAATCTTCTTTTCTTGCGTCCTTTTTTTTTTTTCCCCTCTCATATCCATGTTGTATTTTCTATCATTTTCCTCCATTCTGATTCCATTTTTGAGTTGCCGTTTCTAGTTTCTAGGAAGGAATTATTTAGAAATGGCAATGGGGCAGAGTGGGATACGGATATACTCCCATCCTCATCCCAGTCTTGCAAGGAATCCTCACAAATGGGGATAGATTTATCTCGGTCTCTATTCTTGCAGGGATTCTCGTCCCCATACCATGAATTTTTTACTTTTAAAAAAAAATATTTATTTTTAAGTGGTACATTAATACATATTTTAAATTATGGTGAATATATTTACTCTAAACAATGAAAATATAATCAAGAAATGTCTACAAATGCAAAATCTTATAATCTCAATTAATCTTTTAAAGACCTCTACAAGTAGAATAATTTAGAATATATAATTGATCTAACTTGTAACTAAAAGCATTTTGGGATATAAAATAATACAACAATTAAGGTTATTATATATATATATACATATATATTTATAAGAACATAGATCCTCATAGGGCGGGAAGGACATTCCTCAATGAATGGAAAATAAATTTTCCACAATTCCATTACTGTGGGGATAAAAATTGAAAATTTTCCGTACCGTATGGGGGCATATTTTAGTGAATTCACACATTGTTATATTATTAAGAGTCCACAACGTCCTCACTGTGGATTTGCCTCGTAGGGACTTCATTATTGATTCTACTGATGCTCTTAACAAATACTGAAATGCAGCCTTGAAATTTGATGGATTTCACTGTTCTTACGCTCCATAAACTCTGCATAATCGAGTTGTAATTTTTATTAGGGATTTTTACAAAAATATTAAAAAAATAAGAAAAAATTTTATTTTTATTATTAAAAAATATTTTTTCAAAAATACAACATACCTAAAAATATTTTTTTAAAAATATAACATATATTAAAAATATACCAAACATATATCAAATATACCTAATATATATTAATATATATATCAAAAAACAATAAAAATGAAAAAAAAAAAACCGTATAAATGAAAAAAATAAAATATATATATATTTATGTAATTTTTCCTTTTATTACTACATCTACATGGACCTTAAAAGTTTTATTTGTTTTTAATAATTGTTTCAATTTTAAGACTCTACTTCACTCTTAATGCTTAAAAAAGAAAAACTCTATATCACTCTTCTCTCTTGATTTTTATTTCCTAAGGACAAATGTTACGACTTATTAGCTTAATCTCAAAAGCCAGGAATAATTTTCTTCAAATTTGGAGTTATGTACACAGTAATGAAATATTTGAATTTTTATTTTATGTATAAATAAAATCATAAAAAACTTAAAGTCTTGTTTGAAAAATTAAAATTTTATTAGAGTTCAATTCAATTCAATTACATTTTGCTAATTTTTATATTTCAAAAGTATAACTAATAGTATTTAATTATTTTGAATTTAAAAAATAGTCATTTTTTAAATAAATGAAATTATGTTAAAATGAAAGGATTTTATAAAAATTTAATTTTTGTTAATGAAATTCAACATTAAAAATTTAAAATATTTTTATTTAAATTAAATATGACTCGTCTAATATCAAGGTAAATAAGAAAATAATTATATTTGTTTACTTCTCAATTATTTTAAATAATAAAATTCGAATAAATATGATTTAAAATCCAAATGCTCAACATAGAATGCTTCTATAAACAGCAAAAGAGAAAATTGAGGTGAACATGAAAGATAAAATAATTAGAAAATCTTATTAAAAAAAACTCGTAAATTAATGCGTACAATACAATAATGGAAACAATTGCCCTAAAAATAGAGAGCAAATTGAATGGTAACCCACAAACCATCCAATGCCAATTCCCGCTTATAAATTCCAAATCCTATCTATTTCATCATCATCTCCTTCAACACAGAGTCGACTCTACCCAAAGTTAAATAAATAAAGAGTCGACATATAAATATTGATATTCATATATTATGGCACTCAATAAATCCATTATCTTTATCATCTCTCTCTTATGTCTTCTTTCATTCTTTGGAGAAGCGATTCGCGACGTTTCAAGTTACGGCAATTATATGTTTGTCCCTTCAAAATCAAAAACTGCCCAGTCTCCGATTCATCAAAATTCTAATCACGTTTCTCCTACACAATCTGTCTTGCCCTCAGCAACCGGATCCACCGCCAATTCTCCTGGATCTGAACCGGTCGAGTTTTATGTCAAAATGGAATCACTCTGGACCGGAGAACCGTTAAGTTGGCCTTAAACGACTTCTTCTTTTTCTTTTTCTTTCTCTCGTCATAGATGAATGTTGGCGGTCGAATGGATGCCTTAAAATTATTTTTTTTTTTCAGTGCTTGTGATGCTTCTCAAAGAATGATTTAGAGATAGCATTATTAGGCTTTTTATTAAGTATATTTGTGTATTTATTAATGATTGTAATTAACAACTCTTAATTGGATTCTCTTTGTATATGGAGGAATTTTCTTTTCTCAGTAAGGAATACCCCATTTTGATAAATTAATATTAATAAGTAATATTTTTTTACTTAATGTTTTCGCATGTGTTAATTTCTAATTATAAGTGTTTAGGGTGTTTCTCTTTGCCTATTTACTTACGTTATTGAATGTGATACATTTTTCATTTTGTTTAAAACGAGCTTTAATTGGTAAAAATCGATTAATTTTGGTTCAAGGTTATAAAAATTTTAATTTTAATTTTAAGTTCGATTAAGCGTTTTATTTATCAAATTAACCAAATAAACCAATTTACTTATTTTTTTATTTTTTTAAATAAAAAAATTAGAAAATTCAAAGTTTCAATTAGTTTGTTACTTATATTTTTCATTTTTTTAATTTTTTTTTTTTATAAATTTATAATTTAATTGATGTACAATTAGTTTGTAGACTTAAATTTATGAAATATTAGCATATAATATTTAGTTTTAATATTATGTGACATTATTTCATGCCAAGTTTTATTTATTTATTTTTTATATAAATAAATTATGAAATTTTAATATTATGGAGGATAAATACTTATAATATATTTAAATTTAAAGTGAAAATATATTTTATAATATTTTTTATTTAAAAAATTTTAATATTATGGAGGATAAATACTTATAATATATTTAAATTTAAAGTGAACTACATTTTATAATATTATTTTTTTAAATGAAGAAATATAGTGTAATTTATTTAGTTGAAATTTAATATTTCAATTTAATTATTCAATAGATTTTAATTTATTTAATTAATAAAAATTATTAATTAAATAGACTAATTGCACATCTCATTTACAACCAACCAAAGAAAATTTATAGGTGTTTAAACACACGATTGATAATTATCAATTTGAAATAAAAATATTTTTTTCAGTTGATAAAAGATTTAATCGGTAATCGTAATTTCTGTCTATTACTAAATTTTGCTGATTTGAAAAAGATAAATAGATAATTAATTAATATTTATCTAAATATTCAATAATTTATTAATTGTCATTTAAAAATACATACGTCGACAATCGCAATTCTTATCTGTTATTAAATTTTATCGATTTAAAGAAAATAAATTATTAATTAATATTAATATAAATATTTAATAATTTTTTAATTATTAATACATATATTTTTATATAACAATTGAATTTTCATCTAATAGCTGCCTTAATCGTTTAATCAGCAATATTCAAATCGCTAGGATCAGTTATTATGGAACAAACTGCTTGTCTTTTGGAAACTACCAAACAATCGGTCCTATAAGAGCCAAATTGCTATCCGGCCACTAGCCCCATCTTGTCAAAACGACCACCTATTATAATTGGTTTTAAAGTACTATTATTATTTAAAGTAATTTTTATAAAAATATCCAAAAAAAACTCATTTTTATAGTTACAAAAATATTTTTTTAAAAATATATCTAAATATTTTTTTTAAAATATGATATATACTAAACATATATTAAATATATCGAATATATATACCGATACATACATAATAAAACAGTAAAAATCATAAAAAAATCATAAAATTGAAATATATATATATGCCCAGTTGCAATGGAGCTGGCATCCTGTCTTTTGTAAACAAGCAAACAATCGATACTTATTCTTTGGAATTATTAAATTACTGACTGAGATTTAAAAAAGAAAATTTAAATCACTGACGTTTAAATGGGACGTTAAAAATCAGTGGACTGAACGCTTTGGAGGTGAAGGGCTGTCGTTGGGAAGGATTGTACGGCACATTATTATTATTATTTTTTATTTTTTGCAAAGATGGAAAGTTGCACGACAGATTCTTTGATATTGACTACAATACTCTAATACATAGCTTGAAAGTATTGTCAAAATACATAGCCCACATATTCTAGCCCATTAGAAGATGTTTGTCTAGCTTAGAAAACAGTGCTTCCTATTCTCATCTCCAACTGCGGATAGATCAAAATAGATGAATCTGACACATTTATGGAGCTACCAGGGTAAGGTTGAAGCTTGATCTCCTTAGATATATAGCTGAGAATAAGATGAGGAGCCATCAACATTAAACCTCCAAAGCCCCTTTCAAAGAGCTATCATCACCAATACTCTTCTTCAACCTCTTCCTCCTTCTCATTGTATAGCTGCTTGCACTTCAAATTTTGAAAGAGAAAATTTACATCCCATCCATGAAGACAGAGCATTTGAGAAAAATATTCCTATTAATAAATCCATGAAAGACAAAAGAAAAAAAAAATAACTAAAACATAAAAATAAAGAAGAATGAAGAAATAAATAACTGAAGAATAGGTTTATTTCTCTCTAAACTTGCCTTTCTAATATTTTACTACATTAATTAATATAGAATAGAGGTATAACACCCTTAAAGTCTTAACAAAAAAATTCATCCATATATATTATATACGGGTTGAAGTTAAAAAATCTTAAATATAACTAATAAATGATAATTATATATGTTAAGTAATAATTATTTTTAAATATAATAATTAACTATATAATATTATAATTAATATATTTATATATCAAATTATTATTAATTCATTTTTAATCTAACATGATAAATTATAATCACATATATTAATTATATGTTAGAGCTACTATTTAAAATTTGAGGTAGCTAGCATTGACTTTGTCTAGCAAGACAAATAACTTCCTAATACAAAAAAATATATATATATATAATAAATAAATAATTATTGTATTAAACTTGGAACATTTCCTATTAACAAGCATAACCACAAACACCCATTATATATTGATAGGTGTAAATTATATACATTAGTTTTATTTAAATTATTTAAAATTTTAGGTATTTTTTTATATTTTAATTAGTATTTATCTATTTATTTTGTATTTATATTAGATTTATCTTTTTATGAATATTTAGAAAAATAAACTGAAAATTATTATTTTTAATAAAGACATTTGCATATCTATAAGGAGACATGTGCATGTGTCGGGCTGGAAACTTATAAAATGAGTTAGGTATTTTATGGTAAAATAAGAGAATTTTGAAAAAAAAAACAAAGGCGACTACTACAGAAAACAGAAGAGACTAGTGAGGAAACAATCAAGATTAAAAGAGATCCCAAAATCAAGAATAATCACTCTTTAATATTTTTCATTATGGTTTCTACTTTGTTTTTTTTTTTTTTTTTATTAGATTAAATGTGAACTAAATTCATTTTTAGCTAAACTATGGGAAATCTAAATCATACAATGTTTTGAAATTAGTTAATTTAATCAAGATAATTTTATTTTCATATGTTTGTAAATTATTATTTTTAATACTATTAAGAGTTTGATCATCTTTTAATTGAATTGATTCATATGAATGAATTGAGATAGAATTTTATATGATTGACTATGGTAATTCATGATGTGAATTGAACAATATATAAAAATATATATATATGATTCATCTATTATTTTTATACAAGTTTTCTTAGGATTTAATGCACTTTTATCTTGAGAATTATATTAGATAAATTTAAGGATTATTTGATAGAAATAGATTTGATATATTTTGAGAGAGAATATTAAATAAATTAGAAAAGTTTCAGCTTATGAAAATCAATTTTTGTTTTAGTTAGATTAATATATTGATATAAATTGAATTGATTAGGTGGACCAATAGACTTAATTATCTCACATTATTATTCATTGTTTGATTAGTTAATTAATATTTATTTACTTTTAATTCAGATTTTTATATTTAATTATTTAAATTTTAATTTAATTTGAGTTTTTAAATAATTTTAAATTAATTATAATTTTAATATTTATTTTATTAAACTCTCGTAAGAATAATATTTTATACTATTTAATAACTAATGCACTTACTAAAATTATAGATTTATAGCGATCATACATGTTTCTCAATGTCCTATTACTCACTTCCCCTCTCATTATAACTACTAATTTTCTCATAATATTTTACTTCGATAAATAAAATAAAAAAAAGAAGAATATGACGGAGCTCAAAAAATTCATTCTCCTCCTCATCTTCTCTTCTCTTATCTCATAATCATCGTTCACGGAGGTCGACGCCACTGCTGCCTCTTCTTCTCCACTTCCTGCTACAACCACTTCAGCCGCTACGCCTACAAAAGCCCCATCACCAAAAAATAATATAAATGCTGCCTCATCACCATCAACATCACCTACATCAACACCTTCTACGTCGGTAAGTCCAAGTCCAGCTCCAAGTGGCTTATCGTTGCTATTTTCTACAGTTCCATTACCGACGAAAAATCCAGTTCTGAAGAAAATATGTGGAGCCACCAATCACCCAACGGAATGTATAACCTCGATTTCTCCATTCCAAACCGGGGAATCAGATCCAGTTTCCGTACTAAAAATGGAAATGCAAGCTCTCTGTAAAGGTTTTGAAAAAGCCATAGCTAAGGCCGATGAGCTAACGGAAGATCCTTCATTAACAGATATGTTTAAAAGTTGTCTGGACACATGTCTTGAGATTTACGACACGGCGCTTTACGATCTAGACGATGCTCTTGTTGCAGTTACTTCTCATGGCATTGATAAACTAAAAACTTTCCTTAGTGCTACTATTTCAGATATAGGGACTTGTGATGAAGCTTTCCTACAAGAACCTGGTCTGGACTCCCCAATGAAAGAGTTTGATGACGAATTGAATAAGCTAGCTAGCAATAATTTGGCCATTGTTAATGCATTGCTCCGCTAGATTAATATTTAATCAATTGATTAATGTCCTCTTAATTAATTATTATTATGACAAGTGGAGTCATGAAACAATTATTATTTTTTTTTTTTTAAGGGTGATTGGTAGAGCAATTATCAAACACACGAATTGATATAAAAATATAATTGTAAAATCCTAAATCATTATAAATAACTCAACTACGAGCTATTTTTAAAATTTAACGATTGAAAATAAATTTTAACACGATTAAAATTTTTAATTAATAAATTAAATAATATAAATTTTTTTAATTAATAATAATTAATAATTAAAAATATTTAATGGATCAATCAAACATCCGCTTTATCATTCTTTATCATTGGTGATTCTTGCTTTATTTTATTTTATTTTATTTTTCTCTTTTATTCAACTCCAATTCAAGCAACTAAAACACAGTAATTATTTATTTATTTAATTACTGTACTTAGAAAGTGTAATCAAATGTCCTTTCTCCTCGTATACACGTTATACAATTGAGTTATTTCCTTCTAAATTCTAATGTCAATTTTCCTTTTATACAGCAATACAAATGATGTTATTCAAGAACTCTTCTTCTTCTTCTTTTTATAATTATGTTTAGATGTCCATAGGCCTTATAATTATCAACACAGGCTTATGTAATCAAATATCATGTTTCTTTATCAATCTTATATTGATTTTTATTTTTTAAGTTAACTATTGAATTTTTTTTTTCGTATTGAGAATTCTTTTGATTTCAAAAGTAAAATTAATGAAAAATTAGTTAATGATAGTTTATAAATTATTATTTTTTTTTTCGATGGCTTGCAAATTATTAAAAATGTATTTCTTTTCAAAAATTTGCATTGTTTAATAAAAAATTAAAAAAAAATTGGAAGCTATATAAATGAGTTTTTGTTTAAAGTGTAGTTTTAGTCATTTCATTGAAGAAAATTATATTTTTTTCGTATTTTAAACTATTATTTATTTGTTTTTTTATATATTAATTTTATTTTTATCAAAAGAAAATCCTTAATATGAAAAAAGGTTTGCGAACTCAATACGGAGCAATAAAAATATAGAAATTTAATAATGAAATATAAAATTTTATGCATTTTTATTTTTTTTTAGGAATAATGTGTATTTTTATTTTAACTAAATAATGATAAATAATAATAATTTATAAGCTCTTAACTATAACAAAATATATCATCTCTGTCTCACTCATATAAATGTGCAATGAAACTGTGTCGGATTTAATTAAAGCATTTAAAAATTTAGATATTTACATATATATTATATATACTATAAAAAAAATATAATTTATTATAGACATTTATTTAATAGTTCATGATATTATGTGTCAGTACAATGATACTTATTATATATTTAAAAAAATAATTAAAATTGATTTTTAATTTTTTATATAAATTTAGTTACTCATTTAATTTTAAAAAAATTATTATTTAGTCCCTAGAATTTAGTATAATTAATATTTTTGTCCTTCTATTTTGAAAAATTAACTAATTAGTTCTTAATATTTTACTCCATTAATATAAATAGTTATTTTCATCTAATTTTTTATTAAAAAATTAAAAAAATAATTTAAAGAATTTTTTATTAAATTAAAATATAATTTAATATCCAATCTACGTTTAGTCAAACCAAATTTCATTTTCCTTATTTTCTTCACGTCTCTTGACAAAAGAGCCAACAAGCAATTAAAATCATTCAAAAGAGTAGTGTGTTAATGAAAACTGAGCAAGTATAAGAGAAATGCATAAAAATTCTAGTGGACAAATGAGTCCTCCTTTAGGATCTGCAGATCCAGACACTCATCATCAACCAAAAATATCATGCACATGAAGAAAGTATCACTTTGTTTATTAAGATTGAACAACTGGAATTATTTAATGAATTTAAAGATTGGCACATAATGCTGTCAAGCAAGTTCCTCATTCCTGTTGTAAAAGAAAGTGCCACTTTGTTTATTCAAGCTATCTTATTTTTCAAAATGTTCCTTTAAATCAAAGGTTTAAAAGTCACTATAAATTTTCTGATATATATTGAAATTAGGCAGAGCATGATTGAATGTCTAGGGTTAAAGTTATAAGTGAAAAATAGTTGAATAAGAAAGAAGTGGGATTAGGGAAAAATTTAAGAAAAAATGAATGATATTTATGATAATTCATTTATATTTAACGGTAGAAATGATGAAAAGATTAATATTAATAATAAAATTAAATATTAAGAATTAATTAATTAATTTATCAAAATAAAAAGATAAAAATATTAATTATAATAAATTTTAAAAATTAAATAATAATTTATCCTTTAATTTTTAAAAATACTTACATTGGATGTATGAATGATCATTTAAATTCCGTTACGATATTATGCGGATAGTATTGTACAATACCAAATGTCCCCTTTTTTGGAGTGTTTTTAACGCGAGACACGATACGTAGGCGCGTGCAAATAATAACAAAGGGTACAAATACAAACGTAAAAACCGGATGCACAGCGTCTTAACCTGCGCACACATTTGCAGTGTAACCATGTATCAAAGAAGAGGGAAATAAAAGGAAAGGAGAGAGAGAAACTCTAGAGAGAGAAAAGGAAGGAATTGGAGAGAGAGAGAGAGAGACTGAGTTCACTATGAGTTGGATCAACCGAGTTGGGTGACCGAATCAACATAGGAGACACAACAACTACTACTACAAAAGCTAAGGCTAAAATCACCCTTCCAAACAAAAAAAGGAAAAAAAAAAAACACAGGGTGTGGTGTGGTAATAGCCAAAAGATGGAGAACGAGCAGGGGATTATTAGTCATCCTCTAAGCGGCCTTTATCGCTCTCATTCTCATCATTGTTGTTACCATTCTTTCTCTAACCCTAATTCTATATGTCCAATCGTCGCTGAACCTAAACTTAAATCTAGAACCAAACATCACCGACAAATCTCTATACGCCAATTTTTCTTTTTTTCTCCTTTATCTCTTCTTTCTCTTTGTCCTTTGCTTTTCTTCTGTCTGCGTTCTCTTTCTGTTCTGCTTAAGGGTTTATTTCCCTTTCACTCCCTTGCGACGAGGACGTTTGGGTTCCGAATTTTCTTCAAGGTAACACTTCTATTTGTGTTTTCTTGTCTGGATTTTTGTTGTGGCTGTTCTTGGTTCTATGGGTTGATGAATGTGTGATTTCGTTTATCTGAATTTCAGCGTGTTTGCTTTTATGGGTTATGTTTTGGTTTTGGTGGATTGATTGATTATATCTGGGCTTTGCTTTTGCTTTTCTATTATTTGATTATGGATGTATCAATGGGTATTCCCTCTCTTATATGGGTTTGTTTATACGATGTTTACTTGACTGGTACGGGGTTGTGGATTTAACTGGGTCGAAGTTGCTTGATGTATTTTTGTTGTTTCCACTCTAATTTTCTTAGTTGAGATGTGATATAAAATATGTTGCAATTCGGATCCGGTTATGTGTTGGGGGTTCATTATTAGCAATGGATTATGCTTGGTTAACCATTTTTATTTTCATTTTTGCCTACTTTAGTCAATTTTGGTTCTGTCATATCTCTCTATTTGTAGTTGATTAATGCTTCATACTCCTTGCCCCTTCTTTCCATAATCAATTGTTCTTTTGTTTATTCCATTACAAGGGAAAATTAATTAGTTTTTGTCCGGATTTATTCAACTGAAGAATTGAACGTTTTCATTTATTTTTTATGTAGAATTTTCAAGGGTTTTTGGAGTGTGAGTGGAAGCAGTACAGTAATTTGGTTATAACAATTTTTTGTTCATGGAAGAGTTCAGTCGTGCTCAGTTTAATGGCGTTGGAAGTTTTGCAAGAAAGAAAAGGAGTCAAACATCTCGTCGGCCTAAGCCTGATGCACAGCCATTCTTTGATAGTCACGATCATTCAACCTCATCAATGACACCTCCCTCTGATGATGTGAGTAAGGCCTCCAGTGATGAGAATGATACTCTTTCTAGGAGGAAAGAGTTCAATCTTAATCAATGTGTGTCCAGGGTTTCTTCTGCTACTGAAGTTGAAGGAGAAAAGTCATATACGAGGAATAAGGATGGTGGTGGATTCTGTGCATTATCTTATAACGACCCAGGGAGAAGTATGCTTCACAATAAACGCTCTAGTGAAGGTGTTCTTGCCCCTGCCAATTGGAACCACACAAGCAAGATGGAGCAAACCTTTGAGTCAGAGTCAAGAAGTGCAAATATCTATATTGGAAGAAATGGTGAAAGTCAGAGTACAGGACTGATTTTAGATGCACCAGGAAATGAGAACAAAGTTAAAAAGGTTAGGTTCAAGGTTGGTGGCGTCGCGCACACAATTCATGCCAACTTACCAACTGATGGTTCATCTTCTGCTAAGAGTTCTCGATTCTCAGAATTTCCAAGATCATGTCTGAAGCAAAACCTTGAGGTACTCTTTTCAGCTTGACTTATTTTATTTATTGCAGAGATGTCAGATGCATGTCTGCGTTGTGTTCACATTACTTGGTGTCTGCTGTGCATTTCTATGTTAATTAACTTCAGAATATTTTTAAGGTAGAATCAGAAATAGTGGAAAGTCCTGTGTGCTCATCTGCTAGCAAGTAATTGATACACTCATACCACTGTTGATGCATTTCAAGAAATTACACTCTGGAGCTCATAACTCCTTGTATAGCTGTTATCTATTTATTTGTCGTGTTCTCATTATTCCATCTATTCATAGCATTAGTTGTCAACACCGATTTTCTGTTTGCGCACATAGATTTATATACCTGGAATTGTTTTCTTACAGGCGTATCTTATATTTTACTTTACTTTTATGGAAGAATATCTATTGTATGAATGTGCATCATCTCTCACCTAATTGTTGTTCTCGTTATTGGGTAACATCAGAATCCTATGTAGTCATGTCATTCTCCTTATTTATTTTGCAGGGCAATATGGAGGAAGACCATTCTAATTTAGATAAGAAGACTGGTCTGAAAGGAGTCCCTTGGAAAGATTTCTCAACAGGTGGTTTTAATCTTGGGAAAGAGATTACTTTCATGGGGAAGATATCTGAGAAGAATACATCAGGAAAACAAGGAGAGAAATCTGAACCAGCTCGTAAGAGCAAGCGGGTCTCCAAGAGGCGTGTATTAGATGAGGAAATTGGTGAAGACTATGAGGATGATGAGATCCGGTACCTGGAGAAACTCAAAACTCCAAAGATCACTGTTGGGTACAAGGACGATGAAGAATCAAGCAAGAAACAACGAAAGCTGTCTAGCATAGAAAAGGTTGGTGCTTCAAAGTCAGGTAAGGATGGGAAGAAGACTTTAGAGAGAGCATCAGAGGACACAGATTATGAGGAGGAAGATCATCTGGCATCTGAGGATGAGCTTGAAGGTAATAAGAAGAAGCAGAAAAAGGAATCTGTTGGTGCATTGATGCACGGTAAGAGGGAGATGACTCTGACCATGCGGCAACGTGCCCTTCAATCAAGCAAAGGTGGCTCTACACCTGGTTCCAACTTAATTGAATTTCCAAATGGATTACCGCTGGCACCATCAAGAAGTGAGCATTGTCATTTCTCTTTACTTTTTCTGAGAATTCTATTGGATTACTAATTTCCTTCATATTGTTATTTCCTTTTATACAGAGCAAAAGGAGAAACTTTCAGAAGTGGAGCAGCAACTGAAGAAGGCTGAGGCTGCTCAGAGACGTAGAATGCAAGTTGAGAAGGCTGCAAGGGAATCGGAGGTTCAGTTCTCTCTTCACTTTGGGTTACATTTGCTTTCCATTTTGTATGTTTGAGATCTGCCTAAGTTTTAAGAATGTTGGTTTTAAGATTTCTTTTATTTAATTTTGTAGGCTGAAGCTATTAGAAAAATACTTGGACAAGATTCCGTCAGGAAGAAGCGAGAAGAGAAAATAAAGAAGCATCAGGCAGCATTGGCACAGGTATTGGAAACTGTCTAAAAAAAACTATTTTTTGCCTTTATATAATGAGCTCTTCATTTAGTTTGGTTTGTGCAGGAGAGGGCTGCTAATGCGCTGATGCTTGCATCAAACACCATCAGATGTGTCATGGGTCCTAATGGGACTGTCGTGACATTCTCCAAGGATATGGGCCTTCCTAGCATATTTGACTGTAAACCTTCCAGGTTTAAAATTCTGACTGAAACTTGAAATTACTTTTTGCAATTGATCCTGAATGGAAGTTTCCTGAATACTAATGATGAACATTTTCCATGTCAATATGCAGTTATCCTCCTCCACGTGAAAAATGTGTGGGCCCTTCATGTACTAATCCATTTAAGTATAGAGATTCCAAGTCAAAGCTTCCACTTTGCAGCCTACAGTGCTACAAGGCAGTTCAGGAACAGATGCGAGCTGAAGCTAGCTGCTGATTTTGTCAAAAATCTTTGATGCAGAAGATAGTTTTGCACAGCTATGTAGATAATTCAGTTAACTATAGACTAGAGAAAGAGCATTTATAACTCAATGCAGATGGATTGTACAAGGATGTTGGCTAATTTGCTGTTGTCTACAGCTTAAATATCTCTATATATGAGAAATTGCCTTCAATTTTGCTAAGAATGATGTTTATGCTTAGTGTAGAGGAAGCTGAAGGACTGTTACCAACTAGATGTCAGAGAAACAGAATATCTTATGCCTTCTTTTATTTTTTTTGTACAGAATATTTAATTTGGTAGTGATTGATAGTTTGCCGATGTTGCTTGGAGCATTTGCTAGAAAGATGAAATGCAAGTCGCATGTCATTGTTGTTGATTATAGCCACAACTCAACATGCGACAGATCAGAAATGGCATCTCACAATGGGGATGCATAGTTTGGCCTTTTGGAACTCGAATCTAACAAGGTTTACATTACAATGATGTACAAAACAGCTTCAAACGCCTAACAGAGGGTTAGTTATAAAATATCTAGTATTTTGATTCTAATTATTTCAAGATTATTGTAGTGTCCCGAATTTGTTAATCACACAATACTTTAGTATTTTATGATGAAAATTAAAATATAACCAAACGATATGCATATTTTTTTAGATGATAGATTAAAATTAATTTTTCTGTTCAATATTTTGAAAAAATATATTATAAAATTATGAAATTTTTTTCTATCACCTTTAGTCTGTGGCGTTGTATATTTTAGTTTTTAGAATTGACTATTATTTTAATTTATAAATTATTAATTTATAACTTATATGGATATTTGTTATCATAATACAGTATATAATTCAAAACCTCCAATCTCTGATGCTAAAACAAATTAGTTAAATTTACTAACTTTGAAGCAGTAATAAGGATGCAAATTATGTACTAATACTGATGGCAAATATTAGAAGTCCTTTTATAATTAAGCCATTTAGTGGATATTTAACAAAACTTTTGATATAGATATTAATTCTTTGGTTCCTAACTGTTACATCAAACATCTCATACTTTTTTTTTTTTTAGTAATAGCATTCATCTTTTAGTAATTTGGAGTTTGTTGCAAATATTTAATAAAATTATTATTGTTATTGTTAATATATTTAATGATGATTAAGAATAAATATAAATATTTATTTATTTTAATTAAATATTATTATTTAATATGATAATTTAATTTTTTTATTTAAATAAATATTAAATATTTCAAAAAATTCTAAATTAAAACTTTTGATGCAATTATTAAAAAAAAAATAAAAATTAACTGTAATTACTCTATTAAAAGATATTTTTTAAATAAAAAATAAATTTTAATAATTATTAAATATATTAACATCAATATTTAATAATAATTTTACTAAACACTTAAAAATAATCAACTATAACTAACCTAATAAAACCTAATAACTAGAAAGTAAGTAACAGTTAGCAGTTAATGGTGATTATGACAAGCTAAACTAAGATAAGATGTAGAGCCTTAGGTTTATGCAAGCTTTCGATATGTTAATTGTGCATTTAAGATTGGGCTTTCAGCCCTAAAATGGGAAGCTTAAATGATACAAAACCATTTTAAAATCGAATATAACAGGACACAAGTCCGACCCATTTAACAAACGAGATCCGAATCTAGATATTGAGAAAATCACTGTTACCAACAAAAATAAAACAATCTTTTCTTGCTCGAACACTCTACAAGTACCTCTATGTGTCTCTTATCGCTCTCAGTTTAAGCGCCGTCTAGCCCTAAACTTGATAGGATAAGGCGCTATAATTTTAACTTAATTACTCACAATAATCAATTTTAGCACTTGCACGAGCTAAGTGAGGCAATAATCGGCGAGGAATGGCGCACTCATTAGTCTCCTCTTCGGCCTCTTCTCTCAGATTCAGCTCTCTTGTTTTCTCTCCAAACCTTAGCACCACTTCCAATTCCCAGAAGCTCTCTCTCCCCTTCGAGCCCCTTCGTTCCAGGTTTTGTGATTTATTGTTTTTTTATTTGTTTGTTAGCATGAATATTATTTGTTTGGTGATGGGTTCAAAAGAAAGGAATCGAGGTCGCTGCTTCTGGGTTATGATTTTATATTATTTTCTAGATGAATGAATTAAGAATCTTAATGGGCATGGACATGACATTGAGTAGTTAAATTCTTTTTTGCATTTCTTGTTAAACAATTTAAGAGCGAGCTTGCTTTTTCTTGTTTCTTTCCTTAATAATTATAACGACAAAACAGAGAGTGAAAATTTTGAATATATTGCAGGAAATTGAGAAACTTTAGTAGTTGTAGAAAGAATTTTCAGCCATCCCCAGCAAAGGCTGTGTACTCTGGTGAGTTTTGGGCACCTGACAAAACTTCTAGACGGGGAATTTGGTCAATAAGGTAGGTTCGCTGTTATGAGAGATTTCATGCCTGTATTCCTTGTTATTTTCCATATACATAAGTTCTCATGGAACGGAGAAAAATGCTATATTTTTCATTTTGTAGAGATGATTTGGAAATTCCATCTTCACCTTATTTCCCTGCATATGCCAATGGGCAAGGTCAAGCACAAGGGCCACCTCCAATGGTGCATGAGAGATTCCAGAGCGTAATTAGTCAACTTTTTCAATATGTGAGTGATTTTATTTGTTTCCATTGTGAATTTGCTGTGTCAAATGCTGCAGATTTTATTTTTCACAAGTTCTGATAGTTGTGCATTTGGATTGTTAGAGAATTATACGCTGTGGTGGAGCTGTTGATGATGACATGGCAAACATTATCGTTGCTCAACTTCTCTATCTTGATGCAGTTGATCCTAATAAGGTATGTTTTATGTCCTTTACAGCGGCTAATATCTTATATCAGCGTAATTCTCTTATTCCAATATTTAGTTTCATAATAGCCCATCAAATTTCATCTCTTACTTTTTTACTTGCTATTTATTGTGCATATGCATGCAAAATCACATTTTCCGAAACACAATTTTTACCATTTACAGAAATTTTCAAGGAGATTTACTAGTTTGTGCGTTCTTTTTCTTTGAAACAGGATATTGTGATGTATGTAAATTCTCCAGGAGGATCAGTTACAGCTGGTATATTATTTTGACTCTGATAATCTTTTGTATTGCTTATTTTTAAACTTTCCTTTTCTAATTACTTATTTATTTCCTTAGGCATGGCAATATTTGACACAATGAGGCATATCCGACCTGATGTATCCACTGTCTGTGTTGGGTTAGCAGCTAGGTACAAGATTCACTGGTTTACCTTTTTTTTTTTCCCCCAATTTATACCTTAGAACCTTTGCGAGATGTTATAGTTGATGTGCTCTCCTTGGAGAGAAGCTTGAACATTCTGATGTTAGTAATGATATTACTTTCTGGGAATTGTTGACAATGAGTTGTTGGAAGTAATGGAACAGCGGCCTTATTTTTTGGACAAGTAATAAATTCATTAGAACACATGAAAATTGGGTGCACCTTTGTCCATACAGATAATACAAGATGGTAACCCAAAAAAGAGCTAAAATTAAAGGAAGAATCATGAAGTAGCTTTGAAATGCTAGGAGATCAATAAGATTTGCATGATTGCCTGAAAATGGCAAGCCTAGGGGTTTGATGGATGATTAAATAACATACTATTTTGTGTCTGTCCCTTGCATATGATTTCACAACTTTAACGAACTATGGATAATTAACATTTGAAACTTCGGTAAATAGTATTTGATGATGTGATTTTATAGTTCTTACTGTAGATTCTTGAATGGTTGAGCTGAATTGCATCACTATGCATAACATTACATATAGTGGTACATACCTCTCGGCTGAAGAAAAGAAGAAGTAAAACTAACATTTTTTAAGGCCTTTATGTCTGGTCATTGCCTATCTTGTCCATTTGCAATTTGGTGCCTAGTTTGAGTGTCAGTTGCTGTTATAGGTGGTTCTCAACTATTGCAGTTTCTAACTTATATTTAAACCTGTTTTAGATTGCTTTATGTCCCCTGAAGAACATATAATTAAACCTGTTTAAATTGATCTCTGTCCCTGGAAGAATTTGGGAATTGTAAGGTCAATCTGTAGTTTTTTAAGTTTTAGGATCCCCAGTAGTTGGCATAGATCCCTATTTCAGGCTGAGGATTGGAGTGCAGCAAACTCTAAGCTTAATCATTTTCTTGGAACAAACTTTAAGTGCAGCATTTGAGCCCCATTATGATTCTATAACTTCTACTGATCATTACTTTCTGTCCGAGATAAGAGTTGACATCATTGTTGCTGGGAATATTATTACTTTGTTCCTTAGCGCATAAAGCTATGTTTTTCATTCTTCCTTAGTGCATAAAGATTTGTTTTTCATTCTTAGTAATGGTTGTGCTTTTTTTTTTTTTTTTTTTAACAGTATGGGTGCCTTCCTGCTTAGTGCTGGGACCAAAGGTAAAAAATGCTCCTTTGATTTGTAGGTTTAAAGTTCCAACCTATGGTGGTTGCTCGTAACTTCACTGAACATGTTTCTTGTGTCTATTCCCATGGGACTGAAGGGAAAAGATACAGCTTGCCGAACTCAAGGATAATGATCCATCAACCTCTTGGTGGAGCTCAGGGTGGTCAATCTGACATAGATATTCAGGTATACCGTCCTTTTGCACTATATTTTTTTTCCTTTTGCACTATATTTTTTTTATGTTTATATAATTTCTGACATTTCTTTAATGGTGAACTGTGGTGCTAATCTAAAGTCATGCCTGTTTATGGACGCAGGAATAAAGTTTTTTCATGTGGTTTCTAATGAATTTCTAATAATACATGTTGAGGAATTTCATGCATAGATATAATTCTCTCTTACTTCAATGTTAAAAAAGACTTCTCTCGTACTTTAATTTTAAAAAAGACACTGATATTATTGCGCATACACAGACTATATATGGGGTTGTAGGGGACTGGTGTATATTGTACTTTTCTCTAACAATATTGAAACTGCTGTGTTTCTTTTGAGCATGGTCCTAACTAATAGGCATAACTGTCAGGCAAATGAAATGTTGCATCATAAGGCAAACCTAAATGGATATCTTGCCTACCACACTGGTCAAAGTCTTGAGAAGATCAACCAGGACACAGACCGTGATTACTTCATGAGCGCAAAAGAAGCTGCAGACTATGGGCT
>CANXYC012825192.1:0-12294 GCA_948193065.1 Aleurites moluccanus
ATATATATATATATATATATATATATATATATATATATATATATATATATATATATATGTTTAATGATCTTGTGGCCAATACGTTCTTTGAGAATTCCAAGCTTTACAAACCCATGAATATATATAGAATGCTTTTTCCAGATGAGAGCAAATTCATTGGTCCAATGTACATAATAGGAACCCAATTGTCACGACCCGGTTTCCCAGACCGCGATGGTCCTAGAGCATTGGAGATGCCAATGGCGACCGACACTCGTAGAACCCAGTGCCATATGCACAATCTAAATACCTTAATATATATTATTCATTTTAATTTAGTTACCAACCATTATGCTATTCTGTTAATTTGTCAATTATTCTGTCATCATTTTGCTATTGGCTATCACAATCATATATCAAATAATATCATCATCATATAAGCAATATGTACCATCAATATTATATATATAAACTAGCTAACCCAATACATACCCATGGAACAGCTAGATAATGAACATCAAGAATAAATACATAATATCCAAAAATATACACAATAGCCCATAGTAGAAATCCACGGAAGATAGAAGACTAGATTCTGCAACCTACTCCTCTCCTGAAATGGGTAAACAATGAAATGGGTGAGTATAAATGATACTCAGTGAATTTACATGCATCATATATAATAATAGGCATAAATAAACAATGCTTTCAGTCAAAAGAATAACAGTATACAGAATGGCTATCAGGGTACAGTAAAACCAAAGAAATATCATATAAGCTCGGTTACATATGGAAAGACAGATAATGGGATAGACTGTATGAAAAGAAATCATACAATCTCCAGCCAGTCAATATGGACCATGTAGGTCTCTAGTATCAATGAGTATAAGGCTGATCAGGCCCTATGGCTAGGACAATAACCCCTCCTAGCTAGGGTACAGTAATACAATGTACACAAGGTCGACAATATTTTCCCACTGCCCTATCGAATTGGTAGCTCTGCCAAACCATATTAGGGTTAATAATGAGGGATACCATAAGCAACAATGGCATCCGGGTAACAGTCAGTCCAATAACAATCAGTTCGGTATCAATCACTACAGTATTCAAAATAATCAATGGCAATGTTAAATACAATGTACAAGCAATAATAAAGGGTTTAGCAATAAGGAAAGGTATAGAACAAAAGTTGGTTCGGTGGCCGAAAATGGTAGGTCAATTGGCATGCCAATGTCGTTGGCGACAATGACATTCAATTGGTAGGCCTATGGCATGCAAACCAATAGGCCAAAGGCAAATGAACTAGGTATTTCATCGAACACTTGGTGGGCATACAATGGCAAGCCAATAGGTTAGGTTTGGTGGCAAATTTTGCTTGCTCAATCAAAGCAACAACAAACTACATTGTCAAACAAAGCAAGGGTATCAAGAAACAAGATTAAACAACATTAAAATAGGATCAAATTGGCAAGGAAAATCAAAGAAAAATCAAGCAAAAATCATAGGCATTATTAGGGCAATAGGGTTCGGCCAAGACCAACATTTCACAAATGCTTTCCAATCAACATTTCAATCAATTTGGCAAGATAATTGATGCAATGTAAACTCACCTAAGCCTATAAATAGCCAATGCACAATCAAATTCCACCAATTCCACTGAATTCCCAAATTTTGCTTACTTTGAAAACACAATTTGAGCAATCTCAAATTCTACATCAAATTATCCATCAATTAGTTACCTAAACACATCCAATTAACCATTTCTAATATCAATTAACATAAACACATCCTAATTCAATATATCATCCTTTACAATTTCAATTTCAACCATTCAAATTAGGGATTTCATCAAATTTAAATAAACTAATGCAATTAATCATCATACCCATTCAATTGAACCTAAATAACATATAAATCATCAATCAAACTAAACAAAACAACTCTTACCTCAAATTCCTCAAGATTGGCCGAAATCTACTTTGAATTTCTCCTCCCAATTCTTTGCTTCTTCCTTCAAATCAAGGATGGAAATAGATTAAGCTACCTTGAATTACTATTTTTCTATAAATTTTCTTAAGAAATTTTTAAGGAATGAGTTAGAATGAAGATGAAAGAAGAAGAAGAAGAAGAAGGTTTCGGCAATGGGAAATGAAGAAAAGAAATGGGTGAGCCAAAAATGGTGAAGGCAAATTAAAGACAAAATCAAATGGAAAATTATAACTAAACCCACAAACTTCCATCCATTACACTTTGGTCCTTAAATCTTCTGTAATTTATTTTGACAATTCTGTCAGGATTTAGATATCAATGTGGGGAGTCAATAGGCTTATTTTATTTTATCTTTATTTATAAAAATGGTTCTGGAGTCATTCTGTAACTCCGACCGACCACTTTCCACTATTCACTTTGAATTTTCCTTTATTTATAAAAATGTCATTAATTACTTTTTCAGTGTTCCTAAATGATTTTCACTTCTTTCTTTTTACCAAAATTAGACATAAAGTATGGTCATCTTTTACTCCCAGATCAACTTCAGAAATTCTTCCGTTGATCGGACTACTAATTTCTCGGCAGTGTTCCTGACACCGTCGCTTTCCGGAAAAATTTCAAGTTCACTTTCTAACTGTGTCTCTAAAATTATTTCCCACCATTTCAAGAATAAAGGACCACATACTGAGAATAAATTCATGCATGATAGTTATAATATTCTAGGGTATTACATTGTACCCTCTTACAAATAAATTCGTCCTCAAATTTAAATAGAACATACCTCAATGCTGAAATAGGGATGGATATCTGCTCCGCATCTCCTGCTCGCTCTCCCATGTACACTCCTCCATCGTCTGGTTCCTCCATAGCACTTTTACCATAGGAATTTCTTTATTCCGAAGCTTCTTGACCTGTCTATCAATAATCTCCACAGGTAGCTCCTCATATGACAAATCCTCACTGAGATCCATATCCTGAACCTCCAAAATGTGCGATGGATCAGAAACATACTTCCGTAGTATAGATATATGGAAGACTGGATGTACGTGGCTCATACTGGGTAGAAGAGCCAATCTATAGGCCACATTGCCAATCCGCTCAAGTATCTCAAACGGGACTATAAATCGTGGTGATAGCTTGCCCCTCTTCCCAAATCTCATAACTCCCCTCATCGGTGAGACCTTTAGGAAGACATGATCACCAACTGAGAATTGTACATCCTTCCTCTTTGGATCAGCATAACTCTTTTGCCTACTGAAGGCAGTTTTCATCCACTCTCTGATCATAGGAACCTTTTCCATCATCTCTCTGATCAATTTTGGTCCCTCTAGCTGCTTCTCTCCCAGCTCCACCCAACACACTGGAGATCTGCTCTTCCTACCATATAGTGCTTCAAATGGAGCCATACCAATCGAAGAGTGATAATTGTTATTGTAAGAGAACTCTATCAGTGGCAGATAATAATACCTGTTACCCTTGAAATCCAGAACACATAATCTGAGCATGTCCTCTAAAGTCTGGATCGTCCTCTCTGACTGCCAGTCAGTCTGTGAATGGAAGGTAGTACTAAACCGTAACTGGGTATCCATAGCCTCCTTAAATTTCTACCAAAACTAGGATATGAACTATGTATCCCTGTCAGATATGATCACCAAAGGAACTACATGAAGACGCACAATCTTATCCATATATAACTGTGCATACTGAGCTGCTGAATAACTAGTCTTAACCTCTAGAAAATGTGCAAACTTTGTCAACCGATCAATAATAACCCATATAGAATCATATCCCCTCGAAGTCCATGGTAGACCAACTATAAAATCCATGGTAACCTATTCCCATTTCCACTCTGGCAGCTCTATCTCCTAAAGTAGCCCTGATGGCTTCTGATGCTTAAACTTAACCTGCTGATAGGCTAAGCACTTAGACACAAACTGAGCTACGTCCTTCTTCATCCATGGCCACCAATAAACATATCTGAGATCATGGTACATCTTGATAATCCCTGGATGTACGCTATAAGTAGAATAGTGAGCCTCTCGCATAATCTGATCCCGTAGCTCATCACAATCTAGTACACAGATACGTCTCCCACATCTCAATACCCCTATTATCTATAGAAAACTCTGTCATCTTGCCACTTTGAACCTCTCTCTTTAGCTTCAAAAAATAAGGATCTCTGTCCTGAGCCACCTTGATATCATCTAGCAATAGTGACTTCGCCCGGAATTGGGCTATCAGAGCCTAGTTCTGATCCTGGGAACCTAAATCTAACTCTACCCCCATATCTGCTAACTCCCTGATCTCTCTAATCAATGACCTCCTGCCAATCACAATATGAGCAAGACTACCCATTGATTTCCTGCTCAAAGCATCCACCACTACATTGGCCTTCCCTGAGTGATAGAGAATCTCATAGTCATAATCCTTCAGAAGCTGAACCCATCTGCGCTGCCTCAGATTCAGATCCTTTTGCTGAAATATATACTGCAGACTCTTATGATCAGTATATATCTCGTATTTCGACCCATACAAATAGTGTCTCCAAATCTTCAAGGCAAATATAACTGCTTCCATCTCCAAATCATGAGTCGGATAATTTACTTCATGCTTCTTTAACTGACGAGAAGCATAAGCAATTACCCTACCCATCTGCATCAGAACACGTCCTAGGCTAATCCGTGAAGCATCACAAAAAACAGTGAATTTCTCCCCCTCAACTGGTAATGCCAAAACCAGAGCACTGGTAAGGTAATACTTCAGAGTCTGAAAGCTATGGTCACACTCATCCGTCCAAACATATCGCTCATGTTTCCTTATCAGTCTAGTCAAAGAAGCTGCAATACGGGAGAAATCCTTCACAAACCTCCGATAATATCCAGCCATATCCAGAAAGCTGCGTACCTCTGAAACACTGGTAGGCTGAGGCCAATTAGCTACCGCCTTAATTTTATGAGGATCCACCATAATACCTTCCTTGCAAATAACATGCCCCAGGAAGCACACCTCAGTCAACCAGAACTGACACTTGGATAATTTAACATACAGCTGATGCTTCCGAAGTGTCTGTAGCACAATCCTCAAATGCTCCCTGTGTTCCTCCTCACTCCTGGAATAAATAAGGATGTCATCAATGAAGACGATGACAAACTTATCCAAATATGACCTGAACACCCTGTTCATCAAAACTATGAAGGCCGCCGGTGCATTGGTCAACCTGAATGGCAATATCAGAAACTCATAATGACCATAACGGGTTCTGAAAGCAGTCTTGGATATATCACCACTCCTGATCTTCAAGTGATGATACCCAGACCTCAGATCAATCTTAGAAAAATGGCTGGCACCATGCAGCTGATCAAATAAGTCATCTATCTGTGGCAATGGATACTTATTCTTCACTGTGACTTTGTTCAACTGCCTATAATCGATACACATCCTCAATGAGCCATCTTTCTTTCTCATAAACAGAACCAGTGCACCACATAGAGAACTATTAGGTTTTATAAACCCTCTATCTAATAGCTCCTATAACTGTATCTTCAATTCCTTCAGTTCTGTTGGAGCCATTCTGTATGGTGGAATAGATATCGGGTTTGTGCCTGCATGCACCTCTATCTCAAACTCTATCTCCCTATCAGGGGGTAATCCTGGTAACTCCTCAGGAAATACATCAGGAAACTCCTAAACCACTGGTATCTGATCCAATTGTACATAAGACCTTTGTACATCCACTACATGAGCCAAATAGGCTGAACAGCCTTTCCCCCACCCTTCCTCTTTTGTTCTCTCTTGGCTCTCTCTGTCTTGTACTTTTCCTCCATCTGAGTAGCCATGTCTATCACTGTGGTCAAAGAAGTAAACTCTGTGGCTAATAAGGCATTATGCAAAGCAGCATGCAATCCCTTCCGGAACCTGCTAATCAGATATGCCTCTATAGGTACTATATGAGCAGCATATCTACTCAGCAGTATAAACTCCTCAGCATACTCCTTTACAGATTGGTCCCCCTGCTCTAGCTACTCAAATCTCACCAGATTATGAGTCCTCACAACCTCAGTGATGAACTCATCAATCAAATCCTAACGAAACTCTTCCCAAGTAGGTGGGTGCTCTCCATATAGCCTGGTCTCTATATGCCTCGAGAACCACGTATAGGCCTTACCTTTAAGTAACAAACCCACCAACTCTACTAATCTCAACTCAGAATAAGGTAGTCTCCTTGCTACCTTCTCCACCTCCTCCAGAAAATCAACAGGATCTGTACCTCTGTCCCCTCTGAACTCTGGTAAGTTTAGCTTCAAAAAGATAAACATAGAATCTCCTCCCTCCTCTATCTCTCTCCTGCCTCCCTGTGCAGCTGGATCCCTCTGAGCCCCCACTGATTGCACAGGAGCCGGTGCCACTACCTCAGGTACTACTGGTGGAGGTACTACTGCAGGAGCAGGTGGTGGTTGTACCTGCTGTCTCTCCCTCATAATCTCAGCCATCTCCCTCCTCAACTCCATCAACCCTCTCATCATCTCCACCCTCCATGGGTCATCTCCCCTCTCTGGGTCCTCAGTAGTATGTCAAGATCGAGACGGACCCTCTGATACTGATATCTCCCTCACTAAGGACTCATTGGAGGCAACCTCGGCCTCCTTGGTGTCTCTGTCTCTGCTGTCGGACATCTCTGTAATATGTCGAGAAAAATGTAAACAGTCTCAGAATACAATAAAAACGCAAAATAATGACATATAACAGACGATGACAGTAATAGATGACAAAAAAAATCCTATGCTCCATGGTATACCTAATTCTACCCCATTCTATAACTAGTCACTATTCCTCTGTAATTCAGTCACTATTCATCTGTAACCTAGATTCACATTTTGTAAACCTAGTGCTCTGATATCACCTCTGTCACGACTCGATTTCCCAGACTGCGATGATCCTAGGGCATGGGAGATGCTAATGGCGACTGACACTCGTAGAACTCAGTACCATATGCACAATCTAAATACCTCAATATATATTATTCATTTTAATTTAGTTACCAACCATTATGCTATTCTGTTAATCTGTCAATTATTCTATCATCATTTTGCTATTGGCTATCACAATCATATATCAAATAATATCATCATCATATAAGCAATATTTACCATCAATATTATATATATAAACAATGTTCATCTCCTAGCTAACCCAATACATACCCATGGAGCAGCTAGATAATGAACATAAAAAATAAATACAGAATATCCAGAAATATACACAATAGCCCGTAGTAGAAATCCACGAAAGACAGGAGACTAGATTCTGCAACCTACTCCTCTCCTCAAATGGGTAAACAATGAAATGGGTGAGTACAAATGATACTCAGTGAATTTACATGCATCATATATAATAATAGGCATAAATAAACAATGGTTTCAGTCAAAGGAATAACAGTATACAGAATGGCTGTCAGGGTATAGTAAAACCAAAGAAATATCATATAAGCTCGGTTACATATGGAAAGACAGATAATAGGATGGACTGTATGAAAAGAAATCATACAATTTCCAGTCAGTCAATATGGACCATGTAGGTCTCCAGTATCAATGAGCATAAGGTTGATCAGGCTCTATGGCCAGGACCATAACTCCTCCTAACTAGGATACAATAATACAATATGCACAAGGTCAACAGTATTTTCTTGCTATCCTGTCGAATCGGTAGCTCTGCCAAACCATATTAGGGTCAATAACGAGGGATACCATAAGCAACAATGGCATCCGGATAACAGTCAGTCCAATAACAATCAGTTCGGTATCAATCACTACAGTATTCAAAATAATCAATGGCAATGTTAAATACAATGTACAAGCAATAATAAAGGGTTTAGCAATAAGGAAAGGTATAAAACAAAAGTTGGTTCGGTGGCCGAAAATGGTAGGTCAATTGGCATGCCAATGTCGTTGGCGACAATGGCATTCAATTGGTAGGCCTATGGCATGCAAACTAATAGGCCAAAGGCAAATGAACTAGGCATTTCATCGAACACTTGGTGGGCTTACAATGGCAAGCCAATAGGTTAGGTTTGGTGGCAAATTTGGCTTGCCCAATCAAAGCAACAACAAACTACATTGTCAAACAAAACAAGGGTATTAAGAAACAAGATTAAACAATATTAAAATAGGATCAAATTGGCAAGGAAAATCAAAGAAAAATCAAGCAAAAATCATAGGCATTATTAGGGCAATAGGGTTCGGCAAAGACCAACATTTCACAAGTGGTTTCCAATCAACATTTCAATCAATTTGGCAAGATAATTGATGCAATGTAAACTCAACTAAGCCTCCAAATAGCCAATGCACAATCAAATTCCACCAATTCCATCGAATTCCCAAATTTTGCTTACTTTGAAAACCCAATTTGAGCAATATCCAATTTTACATCAAATTATCCATCAATTAGTTACCTAAACACATCCAATTAACCATTTCTAACATCAATTAACATAAACACATCCTAATTCAATATATCATCCTTTACAACTTCAATTTCAATCATTCAAATTAGGGATCTCATCAAATTTGGATAAACTAATGCAATTAATCATCATACCCATTCAATTGAACCTAAATAACATATAAATCATCAATCAAACTAAACAAAACAACTTTTACCTCAAATTCCTCAAGATTGGCCAAAATCTACTTTGAATTTCTCCTCCCAATTCTTTGCTCTTTCCTTTAAATCAAGGATGGAAATAGATTAAGCTACCTTGAATTACTATTTTTCTATAAATTTTCTTAAGAAATCTATAAGGAATGAGTTAGAATGAAGATGGAAGAAAAAGAAGAAGCTTTCGACAATGGAAAATGAAGAAAAGAAATGGGTGAGCCAAAAATGGTGAAGGCAAATTAAAGACAAAATTAAATGGAAAATTACAACTAAACCCACAAACTTCTATCCTTTACACTTTGGTCCTTAAATCTTCTGTAATTTATTCTGATAATTCTGTCAGGATTTAGATATCAGTGTGGGGAGTTAATAAGCTTATTTTATTTTATCCTTATTTATAAAAATGGTTTTGGAGTTAACTTTTCACTATTCACCTTGAATTTCCCTTTATTTACAAAAATACTATTACTTACTTTTTCAGTGTTCCTAAATGATTTCACTTCTTTATTTTTACCAAAATTAAACATAAATTATGGTCATCTTTTACCTCTAGATCAACTTCAGAAATTCTTTCGTTGACCGGACTGCTAATTTCTCGGCAGTGTTCCTGACACCACCGCTTTTCGAAAAAATTGTAAGTTCATTTTCTAACTGTCTCTAAAATTATTTTCCACCATTTCAAGACTAAAGGACCACATACTGAGAATAAATTCATGCATGATAGTTATAATATTCTAGGATATTACACCAACTGATAGGGTTTTTATCAGTGTTCCACCTAGAAGATGCCATAAGCTTTAAGCATATGCTCAGCCAAGCATATGTGTAATGATAAGTTAGCAAGGCTATCGATGCAATTTCATGATATCAGTTCTATCACATATGATTTCATAGTGTTATTCTGTTGTAAGCACTCATGTTCTTTCAAGTGCAAGTTTATAGATTCTTCTTCTTATAATTCTTTCATGCCCAAGTATAAGTATAAGTATATGTATATTCATGACCATGATATCCAAGTTCTTTGGCTTAACCTAAAGCATTGTATGTTTATATCTTACTGAGTTAAAGGCTCACTTCTCTTCTATGGATTTCAGGTGATAATGTAGCTCGAGAGAGAGCTAATCTAAAAGATAGAGCTTCTTGACTTCTTCTCCACAAGAAGACTCTTGGATGTAATTTTGTTAAACGTTATATTTATGTTATGTACTTATGTCTAATTATAAGTATATTCTTAGAAGCTTTGTAGTTAAACATTGAGGATGTATTCTTTTGTTGCTGATATTAGCATATTTTGTAGAGTTTCCCTTTTTCTATATTAATGTTAAATGTGTCTTTGATAGGTAGGGAACAAAAGGAAATATCATGATATGAAGATATGATAATGACTATATGATTCATAAGAATGACTATGCACGATGATATATATAGGTATATTTGGATATGGTGTGTGAGATCCAAATTCTGACAAAGATGGTATCAGAGCTATAGATTTATAATCCTTAAGTTAGATAGATAGATGTGTATGTTCTAAGTGTTGATTAAGATAACTATAGAGCATATGATTCATATATCATCAATGTTGTGTATTCTTTTGGTATAGATCTGCATTAAGTATGCGTTATGAGTCTAAGCTGTTTGTTCTTCTTATCAGCATTAAGATGTCTCCCTGACGTGGTAGTGGATAAGGTTGAGGTCATCGTAGGTGAGATTTGCCTTCAAAAGAGGGTTTTGTAGGTGAGATTGAAGGTGATAAGGTTCCTCCTGCGCCACAAGTTGATGTGGTTAATATGACCCAACAGTTAGATCAGTTACAGAGGAACTATGACATGATAACTGAGTTCATTACTCAGTAGAGATCACAACAGGTAGCTCCAGATAATCCCATTCCTTCTGTAGTTCCACCACCAGTTGTACCTCAGGTAAATGAGATATCTTTTGAGAGGTTTCTCAAGCTTAAGCCCTCAGAGTATAGAGGCGAGGTGGATCCTACAGATTTCTTGGAAGAGATAGAAGAGAAGGTACATATTTTGAGGACCCATGACAGGAGAGCCATCGAGTTTTTTGGCTATTTGATGAAGGGAGAGGCTAAGGAATGATAAAAGAGAAGCATTTATGGTTTACTCCATGGAAATGAGGAATTTTCATGGGAGCAGTTCAAGAATTTGGTAATGAACGAGTTCCTTCCGGAGAACGAAAGGGAAGCCAAATTCAATGAATATGAGAGGCTAGTTTAGAATCATAGAATGAGTGTTTCAGAATATGTACGAAAGTTCAGTCAGTTGAGTAAGTTTGCTCCAGCCTTAGTGCCTACAAAAGCAGCACAAATTCATGTATCTTATATGTCATTCTTTAATTGCTCATGAAAATATTTTAAATAGAGGTTAAATTTAAAAAGCCAAGTTCAACAGAAAACCTAGTCCCCGAATCCTCTTTGGTTTCAAAGACTAGTGCACTTTTTTCCTTTGGGATAAAATTGGAGTCAAAATAGGGTTTTACCTTAAACTTTCTCAACAAAAATAACTTAAGGTGGCAACTTCAAAATCAAAATCATTTTCAAATAAAAGGCGCTAATGTCGTCTCCTCCGTGAGAAATTGCCCCAAAGGAGCATTCCGATCCCATTTAAAGTGGACCTGGACGCGGTGCTCGGGCGAGGCCTCATAGCTAGCGACTCCACTAGGGACAAACTTTTTTCAAAAGTTAAAGAGGACTACCAATTTGTTGAAAATCTTTTTCAAAAGTAACTTTTACTTGGCTTTTAGTTTAACTTTGATTTTCATGCATCACTACATCACCAGTTACGAAATTCAACCTTTTGGATAATGAGTAGCATTGATCCGACAACTCTCTTTGAGTATGTTGGGAGATAGTGAAAGCATCTACCCCATAACGAATCCTCAAATCCTTTTTGAGGTGTAACGAGCAGTTGTACTGTTGGACCCACGCAAAACTCATTGTTTCACATGTGGCTAGGTATATTACTGCTCTAGTGTGATGGGTACCCTTAAACCAAACCACCTAGCCTTCATGTAATGAACATTAGACCTTGGACCTTAGGGCCCATGAACCATAATAATGTTAAATTGTCATCATGAAACCTATTTTCTTCATGCATACATGCATCCATGCATGACCAAGGTCCCATCAATCATTGTAAAGCAAGAAACGGTTGTTGATTCTACTACCGAAGCTGAATACATTGCAGCCTCAAAGGAGGCAAAGGAAGCCGTGTGGATCAAGAAATTCATCACAGAACTTGATGTGGTTCCTAGCATTATTGATCCAATTACATTATATTGTGATAACAATCGAGCCATTGCGCAAGCAAAGGAACCAAGGTCCCATCAATGATCCAAACACGTGATTCGGCGTTACCATTTGATTAGGGAGATCATTGTGAGAAATGATGTAACAATTGATAGAGTCTCTACTGATCAGAATATGGCTGATCTGCTTATAAAGCCGTTATCCCAGAATAAGTACGACAGACATGTACTAGCCTATGGTATTAGATACAAAGGCGATTGGCTGTAAAGCAAGTGGGAGATTGTTAGTATAGGTGCTCTAAAGACAATCATTGTAATGATGTTTTTAGAAATATATCAATAAAAAGGCATTATTTATTAATCAGTAATTATTATTGTTTAGAGTAATATTGCATAACTATTTAATAA
>CANXYC012825439.1:0-11625 GCA_948193065.1 Aleurites moluccanus
TGGAATTGTGCTATTCAGTGACATGTAAATTCTAGTCCCAAAATCATATGTAAATATTTGTACAGTATAGAGGTTCCATGGTACTGTAAAGTAAATAGGGGCATATATATGTATGAGATTATATGTTTATGTTGTTGCATATGATTATTATGCTATGCATGGATAAAGCTTGAGATACAGCGATATTAATAAATATGTGATGATATGAATGAATATGATCTGGTATACAGATGTATACATTGAGATGAAATTAGAGATCTAGAGGGATCCTAGACTTGAGATAGATGTTGAAGTATATAGTGGAAGTGCTTAATTGCTTATTTTTCAGCTGGGCATACTCCTTATATTGAGGAGATGCTGCCCACTTTTGATAGAATTATCAAGCCATATTGAGTTTGTTATTGAATTGCATGCCATATAGTATAGTTATTTGAGTTCTTCGCGGTACTGGTAGCATAAGCATCACCTGTACCCTAGGACCGTCACGGCTCCTAAGTTGGGTCGTGACAAAACCATTCATCAATTAGTTACTTATTAACCTCCAATTGACATATTCTAACATTAATTAACATAAACTAACACTAATTCAAGTAGCTAATATATACAACTTCCATTAGGTTAGGAAAATTAGGGATTTCTATCAATTTGCATCAATTGATTCAATTAACCATAAAACCCATCTAATTCATCATCCAAATCATCCAAATAAACCATAAATTCAAACAAACTGACTCCTTACCTTTAGATGGTGATGAACTCGAAATTCTTTGTTAGTTTGTTCTTGATTTTCTTTGCTCTCTCTTACAAATTAATGGTGGAGGATGGAAGATTAAGCTTTAAACTCAAGTTTGCTCTGAATTTCTTTAAGAAAATTTGATAAAAATTGAAGAAGAAATGATAGAGAGGAAGGAAGAGAGGTTCGGCCTACATAAGAAGAAGAAGAAGAAGTTGCAACAATTTATCTAAGTGTTGGTTATATAGAAAAATCAATTGACAAATTACAACTTAATCCCCAAACTTCTATATATTACACTTTGATCCCAAATTCTTCTGTAATTTATTCTGACAATTTTGTTAGGATTTGGATTCCAATGTGGGGGAATCAATAAACTTATTTTAATTTGTACTTATTTATAAAAATGGTTCCAGAGTCATTCTGTAACTCCGACGGACCAATTTTCACTATTCACCTTAAAGTTTCTTTTATTTACGATTTTTCCATTGGTTACTTTTTCAGTGTTCCTAAATGATTTTCACATTTTTCTTTTTACCAAAATTACACATGCTTTATAGTGATCTTTTATCCCCAGTCAACTTCAGAAATTCTTCTATTGATCGGACTGCTAATTTCTCGGCAGTATTCCCGACACCGCCGCTTTCCAGAAAAGTAACTAGTTCGCTTTCTAACTGTGTTTTTAAAATTATTTCCCATCATTTCAAGACTTTTGAACCACATACTAAGAACAAAATCATGCATGTGAGTTATAACTTTCTAGAATATTACAAGGACAGACTCTACTGTTATTATCATAACTCAAAACGTGCATAACCAATTGTAAAACTGTTTTACAATCATTTAGTTCATATATAAATGAATAATTTTTATATTTTATACTTTATCTAATTCACTCTCTAAGTTTTTCAAATTAAATTATCAAATTCGGATTTCCAGCAATTATAGTCTAAATCAATCCTATTTAAAGATTAATATCTCCTTACAAATTTCAAATTTTATAACACTATTTTACAAATATATATATATATATATATATATATATATATATATATATATATATATATATATATATATATAACTTTCATATTTTACACTTTTTCTAAATTTTTTTATCTAAACTATGAAAATTAAGGCACAATTTTCTGCCTTTAACCTTAATCCTAGGGTTTATATATATATATATGAAACCTTAATTCCTAAATTTTCTATATTTTCACAATTAAACTTAAATCATCTAATTTAACACATATACTACTCATTTATATTAATAAATTGAATTAAAAGCTATGAATTAAAATTTACCTCCTCTAAATTTACTTCCCCTTTGATCTCTTTTGAGTTTACCACTTCAAAATCACTTCAATTAGCTTTGTATTAACTTTATTAGTAGCTCCTAATATGGGACATCACCATCTTAAGCTTGAAAGGATGGGATTTCTTAAGGAAAGTTGAATAAATTTTTGAAGAGGGGGAAGGAATAGCTCACGGCTAAAAATAATAAAGGAAAAGAAGTGTTTTGTTTTGTTTTTTTTTTTCTTTCTTTAAGTCATACTTATGTATTATTGATGGAATTATGAAGATAAGTGTAGAAAAAATTAAGAATACTTAATAATTAGACATGTGTTTTCTTGATTTTTATTAAGTAATAATTAAATAATAAAAAAAATATAAACATGATTATTATAATGCACAAGTGGCCGCCATGCTTGCTAAAAATCTTGATTTTTATTTTGCCTTCGCTATGTGTGGAAAAATAATGAAGTTAGTGAGTACCAAATTCTATTAATTTGGAAAAATATTAATTAATCCTTAATCTTTTTGTAACACCCTAAAGCTAGCTATTATAATTAATAAATCTATCAATAGGAATTTTTTATTAATAGGAAAATAAAATAACTAAAAGTGAATTTTTCTAGGAAAATTAATTCACCAAATTAGTTAAGATTAAGTTGATTGAAATTAGAGCTAGTGTAGGAAGATTAATTTAAACATTAATATGAGATTAAAGTAGTAAAAATTATAGTTGGAAGAATGAAAAAAAAAAGAATTAAGAATTTAGGGAAATAAGATAGATTATAATTTTAATTTTTAGTCAAATTGTGTGACCCATTTGATATTATTTTAATATTTATTATTAAAAAACAAAACAAAACACAAGTTAGTCAAAAAGGAAGCCGGCCATTTGTATACATTTTTCACCATATATATATATATATATATATATATATATATATATATAATTTTTCATTTATTTTCATTTGCTCCATTTTTTATAATTTCCTTTTTATTTTTTTCTACTAAAATTATTATTGGACCATTTGTATGTAGAAAATATTATAAAATTAAAAACTAAACTCATCTTCTACAATTTGCTCCAAATGGCCAAGATACCCATTCCAATTTCACCATTTTTGCTCTTCTTTTTCTTCATATTTCTTTAATTTCTTACTTTTAACTTCAATTCCATCAAATCCAAAGGGTCCCTCAAGCTTTAATAATGTAATATAAGGTTGTTTTATGGGTGAAAAAGTTGATTTAATTGGTGAAAATTTGTAAGATGAAAGTTGTTATCTTTAGAGGTAATTTTAATTTTAAAGATCATTAATTTTAGTAATTCCATTATATATACTAATCATCAATTAGTGATTTTGTGATGAAATTTTGGTGAGCCATGAATTAGGAATTAGGAAGTGAAGTTGTGAGAAACCAAGTTTTGATTTAGTAATCTATAATTCAAATTAGTGATGTTAAAAGACTTATTAGATATAATTAGTGAAAAATTAATGATTTAATTAGGAAATATTACCATATATGCGAAGTTTGAGAATTTGAGTAGGTTATGTCAAAATCTAAAAATTGAGAATTAAAGAGGTTTTCAAAATTGACTTTTAGAATTGTTTAATTGAATATTAAATTAGTGCTAAAATGAAATCAATTTATGTTAATAGCTTCCAAGGATGAGGATAAGGAAGATGAAGTTCCATTTTGCCTTTGTTGAGTGAAGATTGGAGCATTTTGATTATTTGGTGACTAAGATGAGTAATGTAAATAATATTTTACTTATTTTTATATCCATTTAAAATTATTGAAATTTTCATACTTGGACCTATAGTTGGTTGAACCTCATTGAAGCCTTAAATACCATGCCATTATTTATAATTGTTCAATGTTTCCTTTGTTATGTTAATTAGAAGCTTGACTGATTGGAATCCCTAATTGGTTAAATTTCCTTTCCTTTGGTCAAATATGTTTTATTTTAATTCTTTGTCATTTTCTTTTAAATTTTTGCTTGATCACTTTCAATTATTCATTTAGGTGCCTTAAACACCTTAGATGTTATTATAATAAAAATTATAACCATTGGAATGAGATTTGCAATTATTGATCAAATGTTCTATTGATTGACTCTTTAATTTTTAATTGTTTTATTTGATGTCTATTGAATGTTTCATTGATGAAACCAGGCCTTTATTAATTGATTACATTGTCATCCCTTTCATTATTAACCAATTGATATGATTAATGACAGTGGTACATAGGATAACAATTTCATCGGATATTGTGCACAATTAAACTTTTTATGTGGATCCTAGCCAGGACAAGGTAAGGTTCTAACTATATGGTTTGATCAACTGTATGAGTGATATGGAAAGCATGTTACTAGACTGTAGCCTTTGCTATATTATTCATTGGATTTTGCAATATGTCATTATTAAGATACCATTGATTTTTTATTGACTACCATTGCCTAATTGCACCTTTGTTATTTAGTTCTTGATTAATGTAACCAAGCCTAATATTGTTTTATCAACCAATTAGTTGTAATTGCTTACCTTTATCTAATGAATTATAATGGCTATAACTTGTTCATTATTTCTTTCATTATCTAATTGTGATTCGAATCTTAATTTGATATTTGTAATCTTTTATTTTCCTTGTGAGCTTAATTATTTCTTTGGTCTCATAAGTGAAATGATATATATATTATTCACTGAGAATTTATTCTCACTTCATCTGTGGTTTATTATTATTATCAGGAGCAGAGTAAATAAGGGTAATTCCATCCATTCTTCCTCTGGATTGGGAATCAACAATATCTATGTAATGGTCTTTCTTTGATGTGTTTTAAAAAATCTAGAGCTCCATGGTCATATGTGAAAAGTACTACATTTTGATATGTAAATATATGATAATATTACTTAAAATGAATTATTATGACAATAAATATTACATATTATTAATGTATAAATTTTAGAAGTGCTATGTATGCCATTTGTTGGAATTAAGTTGAGGGTATAAGGAGAATTATTGGGAGTGTGATATTTTTTGCAAACTATGTATTTGTAAAAGCGCTGGTTTTGTCTTGGGAATTGTATAGAAAATACAAAGGAAGCTATGGTGAATTTTCTATAAAAGTGGGGATGTGATACTTTCTCATCCTTTATAATTAGATCTGCATCTCTCTTTAATTTAACTACTCATTAACTTCTTTCTATTATTAATTATTCTATTTAACTCTAATATTCATTCAATTCATCAATTCAACACCCTCTCCATGTCTACTAAAAATAAATCCTTTTAGATACCAAAATCAATTTTCCTAGGTTTTCTTTCTAATTCAATCAATTTTATTACTTAATAAATTTTCATTGTTAGTTGCTTAATTCTATATGAATTTCTAAAGTGTTACATTTACCACCCTTTATATATATCATATTCACTCATATGAACCATTTGTATCAATCTTAGATACAATATATCATAAACTCTATAACATAATTCTTTAATAATTCTCAAATTCAACATTTTGTAATAATATTTTGTATCTTCCTATATTTCTATATTCACTGCCATTCTTTTCTTTAATCTCCATCCTCAATATTATTTATCATAACCTTAACATATTATTCACATTAAGCATAAATTACACCTTCATACCTTTTATCCAAATCTTTCATAAATCCTTTTATATATTTATCTAATCAAATTATAACTTTATTAATTTAGGAATGAATTCTACATTTATAATCTCCATATAAATATTCTTAATCATTTAATGATCTTTCTATAAATATTCAATTCTTAACATTATATAATATTAAAAGTTAATTCCCTAATCATACACTTTATTGAAATCATAACTTATCTCATTTCAAATCAAGTATTCAATTCTCATCAATTAATAGTCTTTTAATCCTAATTAGTCTTTTAGTTAATCCATCTTAAATTTCTATTATAACTATCCATATATTACCTCATCACATCATCATATGTGTCACTCCTCTTATCCTTTAAGCAAGCCCTTCCTAATCTCTATGTACTTCAAATTTCCGTAAACATCATACTTTCCATTGACATTTTTATCAATCACCTCAAATTTTCTAAGGTTCGACCTCAATCATTCATGTATCTTATTGATAAAAATCTATGATATTACATTAATACTTATATCAGCTTTTCCAATGGCTAGTTTTTTTTTGTCTTTATCTGTCGGGAATGTCTTGCCATGAGCTGAAGAACTTCACTGCTACGACTTCTCATTTGCAACTGTGAATATTGTTGAGTGGAGGCTGCGACCAGTTTGTAACAGATGCAACTAACTGCCCTGTTTCTCTATGAAGCTACTGGACCTCTGAGACACCTTAGTAACTGTTGTGACTTCTCCAGTCACGGGCATGAAGTTTTGCTCACTTGGACCTTGAGCTACTAGACTATAACACCTGAGATTTCTTTTGCTAGTATATATTCTGAAATTCTTGTAATGATGTATATAAGATTTGTTATGGAATGTTTGTTTTGAAAGTGAGATTTGTTTATTTTGAATTGAATTTTCAGAGTTTGTATTTGTGCAGAATTTTATGAATTTATGTTCAAGGCTTTAAAGAAAGAATTTGGGATATGTTGTAGCCTCATGTGTTTAGTTTAAGTAGAAGGAAGAATCGAAGCATTTAGACTTTTGTAGCTAAAGATAGAGCTGGTTTAGCATGTGTTACCGAATTTTTTTTTTCAGCTTGTGCGTATGAACAATGCGCGTGAATAGTATGCGTGATTTGTAAACTCCGGAATTTTTTTAAATTCTGGCAGTTGCTTCTTCAAACTTCAATTTTTCTTTCTTTCTTCTTCTCTCTTCTTTTCCATTTCCTATTCCTCTCAACCATAAGTCATTTTTCTTCATTTCTAAGGTTTTAATATTCCAATTAAGTCTTATTAATTTTAAAAAACATAAATTAAGGACTATAAGAGTATCAAATCAAGCCAAATTCTTCAAAATTTCTTTGGAGGAGAAAATAAGGTAATTTTCTCAAATCTTCTCTCTAGCTTAAGTTAAGTTCTTTGTTAGCTAGAATAATTATTTTTAAGTTGTAGGTGATCTTTTGTGAGCATTAATGGATAATATTTATGGTTAGATTTAGTAATTATGAGGATTTGTGATTTTTGGATGAATAGTGCTATAAATAGTAGATTTTCTCTATAACTATTATTATCCTCTATTAATGGTTAAATCAATTGTAGAATTTGTTTATAGAGACTCTAAGGAGCTTAGAATTTATGAAAGATTATTTTATGTGATTGTTTTGAGAAAACCCTAAATTTTAGAAATTTGAAGATTTTTATTTATGAGAAGAGAACTCAAGAAATTAATGATCTTTTGGATTTGAGCAAGAGTTGAGCTTGGCTAGAAAGCTTTTTGGTGTTAAGAGGTAAATGTGGATTTCATTTCATGTGTATGATTCTCCATATGAGAATTTTTGCTAAAATATATTATATTCATATATATGTATATGTTATTTATGAGTTCAATTTATTAAAACCCTTCTTAAATATAATATTTGAATATTGATAATGACTTGGTTACTTTTCTTAGACCAAGTTCATTAATAAGCCTTTATTATGCATAATATGATATGTTATTCATATGTTGTGTTCTATTATTTACTTTTAATTACTGTTGAACCAATACATGATATGTATATCATGAAACTTATATTATAGAACGCTTTTTCCAATGAGAGTTAAGTCATTGGTCTAATGTGCACAAAAGGAAACCTGGCTGATAGGGTATAGTATCAGTGTTCCACCTAGAGGGGATCACGAGCTCTAGACATATGTCTACGCAAGCATATATGCCACGTGAAGGTAGCAATGATGCCCAAACATTATGATATGATATCAGTTCTATGTTATGTTTATTTGATAATGCCATTCTTTATAGGAATTTCTGTTCTTGAAAAGAATCACGATTTGATATTCATATATGTATTATGAGATGATTGGATAGTGCTACCCTTTTTAAGCACTTATGATATTAATGTATATATTAAGATTTCTTTCTAGTACCCTAGTACATGTTCAAGATTTGCTATTTAAGTATTCTATATATGTTATTCATTTTGATTGTTCGCATCTTACTGAGTTGAAGGCTCACCACTCTTCTGTGGATTTCAGGTTCTAGCTTAGCTTGAGAGAGAGTTAATCCTGAAAACAAAGCTTCTTGATGTTCTTCTCCACAAGAATACTCTTTTATGTAATATTTTTGGATAATAGTTGAATTATATGTATGTATTCATGTCTATGAGAAGTATACTCTTAGAAGCTCTCTAGATGTGTGTGATGTTGCTTATACTTTTATTGCCATGGATGGAATTGTTCCATATTGATATTAGAATTATCATTTAATCAGTAAGGAACTAGAGGAAATGTCATATTAGGTTGATGAGATATATAAGATATGGATGTTTGGCATGATGCTTGTATGTGTTGTATGTTTAATCCAGGTTAGCTAAGGGGTTTATAGGTGTACGATGGCCTTATGCCTATCTTTACCCTAGGACTGTCATACCAGTAGTTTTGGGGTATGAAAGATGTGGTATCAGAGCTATAGATTTTTCAACTATAAGATAAATAGATAGATGTGTAAGTTCCCTAGCATGAATGTCTGATTAAGATAACTACCGAGCATAGGATTCTGTTTCGTCATGTTATGTATTCTTTGGAATAAATTTTTGTTAAACTGGTGTTATGAGTCTAAAATTACTATGTTTTACTTATTAGTTCAACGATGCCTCCGAGACGTGGCCGTGGACGAGGTGGAGGACGTGGTAGAGGTCGTCCTAAGTGAGAATTGCCTTCTGAGAAAGGTTCAGTGGGAGGTGAGAAGGTTCCTCCAGAGCCACAGGTAGATGTGGTTGGTGTTGGTCAGCGATTGGATCAGTTGCAGAGAAACTATGAGGTTTTAGCTGAGTTCATTACTCAGAAAAAAGAGCAACAAGTACCTCCAGTACCGGTAGTTCCAGTTGCTCTAGTGGTTCCTCCACCACCACCAGCAGTTATGCCTTTAGTTGAGGATGTTTCTTTTGAGCGGTTCTTAAAGCTCAAACCTTCTGAGTATAAAGGAGAGGTGGATCCTATAGAGTTTCTGGATGAGATTGAGGAAAAGGTCCAGATTTTGAGGATCTCAGATAGGAGAGCCATAGAGTTTGTTGGCTATTTGATGAAAGCTGAAGCTAAAGACTGGTTCAGGAGGAGTATTCAGGGTAATGCAAATCTTTCTTGGAATCAGTCAAAGGAAAGAGTTATCGAGGAGTTCCTTCTAGAGAGTATGAAGGAGGCTAAAGCTATTGAGTTTGAGAGATTGATTCAGACTCCTGGTATGACTGTTTTAGAATATGCGAAGAAATTTAGCCAGTTGAGTAGATTCGCTCCAGCTTTGGTTCCTACAGAGGTAGCACAGATTCAGAGGTTTTATAGAGGACTCATAGCTTCATTGTTTAAATTTCTAGCTGCTCTTGAGTTTGACTCATACTCTAGGCTTGTGGATAAAGCAAGAGTGATTGAGAATATAAAGATGTAGGTTAGATCAAAAAAGAAAGAGAAAAAGAAAGCGAAGATTAGGAGTTCCTCTAGACAGGTTAATGGAATGAAGAGAATTGATGTTTCACCTTAGTTTGCTCCCCAGAGCGAATATAGAGGACCTTCAGAGAGATCACAACAAAGGCATAATTCCTCTAGACCAGCACCTCAGATGAGTTATGGTATTACCAATTCAGCACCACTTAAGACTACTATTCCTTCTTGTCCTATGTGTGGTAAGCTTCACAAAGGAACTTGTCACTTTGAGACAAGTGCATGCTACGGGTGTGGACAATAGGGTCACTTGCTTAAGGATTGTCCACAATCTTCTTTTGGAGTTAGACCTCAGAATTCTCAAGCTTTAGTCTAGATGGATAAGAGAGTTATTAGTCAGTAGTCCCGCATAGGCCAAGGTATTTTGGGTAGAGCTACAGAGGGAGGCAGAAGTTCAAGTCAGACAGTTGGTCAAACTGCAGTTTATGCACCTTTGGGCAGAGGTAGAGGGAGAGTATTTGCTTTGACACTACAAGAGGTGCAAACTTTTAACATTGTGGTCACAGGTATTCTTCTGATCCAAGCTTTGAATGCGAGAGTGTTATTTGATTAAGGAGCTTCGCATTATTTTGTTTCGCCTTATTTTGCTAAGAAGTTGAATATGCCATGTATATTGCTTGGGAATGCTTTGGTTGTATCTACTCCTTTCGAGGAAGAGATAGAGGTTCAACACTTTTATCCATTTTATGTAGTTAGCATAGATGGTAAGAGTTTAGAGTCAGATTTGATTGTGTTGTCGGTGCCTGAGTTTGATGTGATTTTGGACATGGATTGGTTGTCTAAGTTTTATGCATCCATAAATTGTTATGAGAAGAAGTTAGTATTTAAGCCACCTTCGGGTGAGGAATTTGAGTTTCAAGGGGAAATGAGTGAAGTACCTATAATGTGATATCCACCATCGAGGCAAGGAGATTGATGAGGAAAGGTTGATAAGAATATTTGGCATACATCCATGATACTCACAAGGAAGTGAAAGGGTTGGAGCAAATTCTTATTGTTAGTGAGTTTCCGAATGTATTTCTTGATGAGTTACCTGAGTTGCCACTGGATAGAGAAATTGAATTTAGTATTGAGTTGCTTCTTAGCACTTGTCCGATTTCTATTCCTCTATACCATATGGCACCATTAACTTTCAGAGAATTGAAGACTTAGTTGCAAGATATGCTTGAAAAAGGATTCATTCGACCCAACAATTCTCCTTGGGGTGCTCTTATGCTCTTTGTAAAGAAGAAGGATGGATCTATGAGACTGTGTATCGATTATAGGCAACTTAATAAGATCACCATTCAGAATAAGTATCCTTTACCAAGGATAAATGATTTGTTTGACCAGTTGCAGGGTGCTAATCCTTTCTCTAAGATAGACTTGAGGTCTGGTTATCATTAGTTGAGGATTCAGAATAAAGATGTGTCTAAGACTGCTTTCTGAACGAGATATGGTCACTATGAGTTTCTAGTTCCGAACGAGATATGGTCAATATGAGTTTCTAGTGTTGCCTTTTGGATTGACTAATGCACAAGCTGCTTTCATGGATCTCATGAATAGGATCTTCAAGCCATTTTTGGACAAGTTTGTTACAGTGTTTATGTCACGACCCAACTTAAGAGTCGCGAAGATCCTAGGGTATGGGTGATGTTTATGCTACCAGTACCATGAAGAACCCAAATGACTATACTATATGGCATGCAATACAATAACAAGCTCGATATAGCTTAGCAATTTCATAAAAATTTGGGCAGCATCTCCTTTGTATAAGGAGTATGACCAAAACAAAATCACACAATAAACACTTCAATATAAACTCCAATCTCAATTCTCCATTCAATGATCCCTCTGGATCTCCTAATAACAACTCAAAAAGAACACATTGGCATGTACATCAATATCCACAATTATCATATCATATATACATCCATTAATATAATACTTATATAAAAAATACAAATATGCAAGCACAAACATATATGTATGCTATTCTTAATATA
>CANXYC012826171.1:0-30567 GCA_948193065.1 Aleurites moluccanus
AAGATGTTATCATCAATCTCAATAACACAGTTAGGGTAGTAATAATCAACATCCACACTATCACCCATAGGAGTAGCAATCATCAATGGCACATCTAATAATCTCCTTTCCTTATTCAATTTGAGTGCAAAATGTGGTGACACAAAAGAGTGAGTAGCACCCGAATCGAATAAGGCAATTCCAATCTCATTCTAAATCAAGATGGTACCTGTAACCATGTTGTTTGATCTCTGGGCCTTCTGGTTATTGACAGCAAACACTCTGCCCTGGCCCTTACCAGCTGGAGCCTGGCTACCACTGGGAGCCTATCCTCCCCTGCCTCTGCCTCTGGCTGTAGCCTCTCTACCCAGATTCTGACTCGCTTATACCACTGGCTGTGAGACCATGACAGACGGCTACTGATCAACCCTCAATGGACAACTGCATGCATACCATGTCCATACAAAACCATACATCCATAAATTATGGACCAAGAACCAAATAGTTAGTAGTTTACCTATAGCAGTCCCCAAAACCAAGAAAGCAAAACCTAGATGGTCACACACCAACTAAGAGGAATCTTTTTTCTCAAAAACTGTGCATATCAGACCCGTATCTTTTACAGCGAATCTAACCCACCAATATAGAGGAATCTTTTTTCTCGAAAATTGAGCATACCAAACCCACACCTTTTATAGTGAATCTGACCCACCTACCCAGAGGAATATTTTTCCTCGAAAATCATGCATTTCATACTCATAGCTTTTACAATGAATCTGACCCACCGACCTTGAGAAATATTTTTCTTGAAAATTGTGCATATTAGACCTGCACCTTTTACTTTGAATATGATCCCCTATGTTAGCTAGAGGAATCTTTTTCCTCAAAACCGTGCATATCGGACCCGTACCATTTGCAGTGAATCTAAGAAACATTAACATACCATCGAGTACAAACACTATCCCTTCCTTTTCAAGAAAGGAAAATTTTTACCAACACCAATTGAAAAGTCATTGAAGCATAACACCATTATGCTTGAGCAAAACCGCACAGTTGAGAAAAGTGCAAGCAGAATAACACCTCCATTTTTTAGGTTGTCATCTCTAATGTGCGGAAGAGTAAGGGGTAGTTACCACTACTAATTGTCAACCCTCAAAATGGGAACAGAGGAAAGTTCTTGATTTGGGTATGCCATTGAGCTTAATTTATAAGAAAGTAATGGAATCCAAGTTGGACACATTTTTAGAACTGAAAGCCACCTCTAGACCATGTGCCTAAAAGTTGGAACACTAAGAAAGTATTGAGCTAGACTTTTGCATATAACCAAACAATTGCAGGTTCTGAAGCAAGTATCGAGCCATTTGCGGAGCAACCAGGCTTCCCTGAACCTTTGGAGCACCCCTAACCTCACAAGACTCATGTCACACTAAAATGAATCCAACACAAACCCGAAACATAAAGAAAATAGACTCGGAACGACCGCACAATTAAAAATTGGAGCCCAAGCGTAGGTGCCACCAGCCAGCCTTGGTAGCGCCGCCTAGGCAATCTAGCGACATCCATTGGCTTGGCTAATGGCAACTATTGGACACAAAATGGCACCCTACCTTGGACCTCTTACCGCCTTCCCTTCAGGGCATCACCACCAAGAAGGCATATGGCAACTGCCTTGCACATTTCAGTTGCCATTCCTCCTTCGCAGTGGCGCCACTTTTAAGGCCTGGTGGCAATTCCCCTTCTTACTGGTGGCATCCAAATTTTAGGACCAAAATGCCCTTGGCTTGGTATATAAATAGAGGCCTCCGCCCTTTATAATTTCTAACATCATGATTAGCTAGATTGGTTTTTCTCTAGTTAACTCTCCATTCTCTTTTTAATTAATATTTTTTTATAAAATAGGTTTTACTCTCTTTGAGTTTAAACCAATTTCTCTAGTTATCTTTGAATTAGAGGAGGAAAAGATAGTTTTGGCCTTTCGAGTCTCAAATTAATTCTCTTTGAATTAATTTGATATTTTGGACTAACTTAGACTAATTAATTAAAACTTGAACTTGGTTAAAAAATACTTCCACTAAATTCAATTTTCACGAGAAAAAAGTGGAGCTCCGGTCCGATAAGCCCTTTTGACCGCCGTCGCCTCGAAAATCTCAAAGAAAGGTAAAAATTGGACTTTCAATCAAACATAGTGTAAAACAAATCAAACTTGGAATTAGACACAAAACCGACCTAAAGTCAAAATCTTTTTTCAAATCAGACTCAAAATCCTTCGCAAGAAGGGTGTACGATACAGACTTTGATTCTTATTTGAAGGGATATGTAGGCATGCTTTTAATTAGACATCAAATTCAAAACCCTAAAAATCAAAATTTTCCCTTTTCCTTGTTTAAATTGAGCAATTTTTGAGAATTTGTAATTAATTTAGAACCCATAAGGGTTAGAGTTAATATCTCTAATTAAATGATATTAAGGAATATGTGATTAACCTAGAACTCATAAGGGTTAGAGTTAATATCCTCAATTATTGGTTACGTAATTGCTTTAAATCCTTTTATTGCTTTGAATATATGATTTACTGCTATCCGATTTGCTAATTTTTTTCCATTCAATAAATGTCATCCGATTAATTCCTCACATAAAAATAATTTTGTGTCACAATTAAGTTAAAGTCAAATTGAATTTTGTTAACCGAAAACCTAGTTCTCGAATCCAAACATGGTTCAAAGGTCTAATGTATTTTATCCTTGGGATGTAATTGGAGTCAAAATTGAGTTTTTTCCGAACAAAAATAAATTAAGATGGTGACTCCCTGAGATTTTGAAAATCAAAAGATAAACAAAAAAAACCACCATCATCTCTTTAAAAACAAAAAGCGACAGCCGCTTCCGCGTGGGACTCAGCCCCTAAATGAGAGTTTTGATTCCTTGTGCGGACTAGACCGATGCTCAGACGAGGCCTCACAGCTATGAGATTGTATTTTTTAGTATTAATTATTAATAAGAATGGTTATTTTGGAATATGAGAGACTTTATTGCATTTGATGAATAGTAAAATGAATAGTAACTTTCTCTCTCTACCTTCCATCTACCTTCATTTAATGATTAATTGGAGTTAGATACCATCTAATTGAATATTAAAAGGCTTAGAATTACAAGAATTTCATTTTTACCATTATGAATATAAAAACCTTAATTTGACCCAAATTGAGGAATTATGTTTAGACTTGAAGAATTAAAGGAACTAAGAAGTTGTTTACTTAGTTATGGTGATTTGAGCTTTATTCGAGACTAATTGCTTATAGAGGTAAGTATGCATTGTATTGATATATACCAAGCTTTATTGTTATTCCCAATTGCATATTATCCTAAACTTTATTAATTTCTAATAATTACACTAATTGTTGTTGAGATTCCTATTCTATAACTAAAATCTTTGTTGAATTCTTTTCTTTCTTAATTCTTTGTTTCTTGATGGAACCCTAATTCTCTATTTTTTTTATTTAAACTTTTTACATGATTTCTTTAATCCCTTGTTATTTCTCATTGAGCCATGTATTGTTGATAAATAATATTGATATCAAATGACCCTTCCACTCTTATACTACTATTGTGTTTATTGAATTGTGATTGAACCCTTATTTGTTGATGTGACAGAACACCTTTCCAATGAGAGATAAATCATTGGACCGTATACACCGATAGCTCCACTGATAGAGTCTGAAATATCAATGGCTTCACCTAGAGGAGGTCTATCATGTCCTATGTATATGTTCTAATCAAGCATACACATATTGATATGAGAGCATCGATGCACTTTGATCATTGTAATATTGATTGTTTTATCACTTCATATTAATTGGTGCCATTTTTTCTAAGCACACCCCTATATTTGTTTATAAACCTTATTGTTATAAATTGTTCATTGTGTATATATATATATATATATATATCTCATATATTAACTATCCATTGTGAATCTTAAGGCATTGATACATTTCATACTTGTTGACTTGAAGGCCAATTAATCTTCTTATGTGGTTTTCATGTGTTAGAGAATACACTTATAGGACTGATCAAGCTTATAGAGTTCTCTCTTCTTTCTAAGAAGCTTTTATAAATAATTTAGATATATTTTGTAATGTATATAATATTTTGGGATGTTAAATTCTTAGATGCTCTATAGATTGGTATGATCTAGATATTATATTTTTATTCAGTGCATTATTGAATTTTCCCTTGTTCCCTATAAATGATGGTTACTTTTGCTTTTGATCGACAGAGAAAAGTGGAATTTTCTAGAAGGAATGCAATGGAATAGACTTTGTTTAGAATTAACTGAATATTATTGATATTGATTATTGTTGATCTGTTTCTATATCGGGTTCTACTAGTTCCCGATGGCTTAATGCCTACCCTTACCCTAAGACCATCACATCATTGGAGTTGGCGTGTGACAAAGGTGGTATCAGAGCTATAAATTTAAAATCATAGATTAACATAAAGATGCACAAGTTTCCTAGTATAAGTATATGATTGATTAGAAACTATGGAGCATATGATTTATGTTTAGTCATTGTTGTGTTATACTTTTAGTGTAGATCCATATTTAACATTGTGTTTTGGGTTTAAGTTGTTTGTTTATACTTTTCAGTATCATAATGCCTGCAAGAAAGGGATATGCACATGGGTGAGGACGAAGACGAAGACGAGGCCTCCCTAGAAGAGTAATCCCTTCCAAAGAGGGATTACTGGTTAGAGTGGGAGATGAAGAGGTCCATTCACCTGCTTCTCAGATGGCTACAACTAATGTAGCTTAGATGTTAAATTAATTGCAGAGGAACTATGAAGTTCTAGTTGAGTTCATTGCTTAGCACAAACAGCAACTAGTTCCTCCGGCACTAGTAGCCCCTATACCTCTAATGGTTCCACCACCCCAGTTGTACCTCAAGTTGAGGAGGTATATTTTTGAGAAATTTTTGAAGCTCAAGCCTCTAAAGCATAGGGGAGATGTAGACCCTATTGATTTCCTCGAGGAAATGGAGGATATAATTCAGATATTAGGGATTTCGAATAAAAGAGCAGTAGAGTTTATGGGCCACTTTACTTCAGCTTTAGTATCTTAGGGCTTGTTTCTGCTCGATACCTCTTCTTCTCGAGAGGTTCACACACTAGAGGGGACTCTGTTCAGATTAACATCACCTCTCCTTGTTTCTCTACCTCTAGTCAATCCTAAGGCAAGGTTTTCCTTTATGAGTTTTCCTCATTTATTTTCTTCTCCATCTCTACTCTTATACTCACTAACACTCTTCTTGCTCATCTCTCCTCGCGACTTACTCTCATTACCTTCTTTTTCTCTTTTTCCTTGACTTCTTCGAGGAGGTAGGAAGTCTCTTCCTTTTAAGGAGTGGAGGGATTCCTATTGAGAGTCACAATTACTAGATCTTCCCCTTCTAACTCTTCTATTTCACTAAAATTAAATCCCTTTGTCTGCTAAGGTCCTTTCTTCTATCAGATCTCCCCTCCTCACACCTTAATTTAACACAATCTAGGACTTTGTGCATCAAGAGTGTTGTACAATGGATTTGAGGCTAGTGTTAAAAATGGATTTATGATTTGAGAGGCTAGGGTGTTCCTGGTTAGAGGAATGTGATCTGCAGAGGTTTGAGTTACCCCCTGAGGATTTGGGTTAAAAAAGGAAGGAGCGGTTATATGTGTTTTAGACATGGTTTTAAGTTTGGTGTCAAGTTCTACTATAGGTTCAAGAGATAGATTTTCTTTATGAAAGAAAAGACTGTAAATGCTACAATCCTCTAATAAGAAAGAAAGAAAAGAATTAAATAATTATTTGGAAAAGATCTTATGCTTTTAAGAAAATATATTTCCCACAGACAGCACCAATTTGATGATTTAATTGATCAAATAAACAATGTTGGATCTCTTCAGTTGAGTCTGGGATAAAATGGTGATCTTGAACCTGTATGACAAAGAGAAACGTACATCAAAGGAGCCAAGTCGGGCTTGGCAAAGGCACTCCAACACCTAAAACAGGTATTGATATCTGAGAGTATTAAATGAATGTGTGAATAGATCATAGTTAGATTCTATGATGATCATAAATGTCGAGTACCTCTTCTACTATGTCGGGCTCGTATAATGTTAACTGAACATGTGAGGACATGCGTCATTAGCTTATTGTGCATTCAGAGAGGCAACCGACTTGATTAGGGCTGACACTACCTTTTGCCTAACTTTAAGCTGGATGCATGCATGGTTCTAACAGTGCAACTTGCCTGCAGCTTAGGGTCTCTAGGCAGTCCCTTCCTTGCCAACGTATAGAGAATGTGCAACCTAGATCCCATTCAGGTCAAAGCTATCAAATTATACTAGAGAGATGACTCTTTTAGGAGGCTTGTAGCTTGCTGGCTTCGAGGATCGAGGGAGATTGATCTTAGTGAGGAAACCATCTTTATATCCGAGTTGAACTGGCAAGGAAGCTTTCCTTGCTCCTCGTTATAGTTTTGAAGTCCTTGAAAGTTGTCCTTCGTTTGTCGAGTCTAACTATTCATCTTTGAGTAGAGTCTCCTTATATTATGGGCCGTTAGGCTTGGATAAAAGCTCAGTATCATTATTTCTCATCAATCAATATATTAAAAAAAATAAAAATATGAGTGTTTGATGTACAAATAAATCTTCAAACATTTAATAGTCAAAACTATGAAATTTAAGGATTCAAAAATGTGTTTTGCTAATATCAACCTATTAGAAAGATGATGTATTATGTCAAAGTCATCATGTACGTTAGAGAGATTAATATTTAGCATTTGAGATGAATATTTATGATGGATTGATCCAATCCGACTCGAATTAATAGAAATATTTAATAATAATAAGTAAAAAAAAGTGAGACTTATTGGTAGCTACATGTATTAAATATAAATGGCAATGAGGTGGGAAATTACCATTCCTCGTGGGGATTTGCTCTGAGTGGGGTGGAGATTCTTCATTTTCTCTTCCCATGGGGTAAGGATGAGGAATATTTTTTTTCCGTTAGCGAGAATGGAGCGGGGATAGGGAATGTATTTTTCGCCCCATGGTGATCCTTCCCCATTCTGGTAGAGATCCGATAATATAATTACTTAATTATTCCTAGTCTAGGAAATGTATTCTTCGCCCCATGGTGATTCTTCCCTATTCTCTTAGAGATCCAATAATATAATTACTTAATTATTTCTAGTATAAAAATATATTATTTAGTTATCCTTATATATATATATATATATATATTATGTAAAAAAATAATAATTTAACAAAATTTATTTAAATTTATATTTGATTCATGCACATATATTTATAAGATTGTTGGAGCTTTTTGAAAATCTTTGCATTTATTGAATTCAATTTATTTAAATACTCTTATATTTTTATGTATGCTAATTTTTTAAGATTTTATTAAATATTATAAAATATTTTTAATATATTAAACGTATTTACATTTTAATTATATTTTGTTGATGTTTTAAGTGTCTGAATTCTATTAATATTTTTTAAATAAAATTTATTCTTATTTATAATTATTATTTATAAATTTTATAATATTTATAAACTTAATAATATAAAATTCAAGTGAAAAATAAAAATTTTTGTAAAAATAAGAATAAAAACTAAATTGTCTTATAAAGTGTAAAAGAAGATGAAAATTTTTCACGGGAATGAGAATGGGAATAACTTTCCCGCTCCATTATCATACTGAAGTTAAAAGATGCCCTTTGGATAGACAAGTCTTGAATAATTAATTAATATAATTTATTATCCATTAACTATCCAAGCCAAGTGTTGACTCTTAAGTTTCCAACAACATGATAACACCTCAAGCTTTCTTCCTTCTATTTTTTTTATTTTTAATTAAACCAAGTGTCAACCCAAAAAGGTGACACTAATTTGTATAGTTCTATTTTATTTCTAACATAACATTGTTATCTAATTCTGATCCTTCGTACATTATAAGACTCTACATAACTAGAGACACGAGAAGTACCTTGACTATCCTCGGGTTCCTACTAATACAAGTGGATCTACGTAGAAAATAATGCTAAATTTGAAGTAAACAATAAAAATGTGTTGGCAATTATAAATTAATTTTGCGTTCTGTCTACACACTTCTACAAGAGCAATTCAATGCAATATGATTTCTCTGACTTTTATTTTCTTTTTGCCATTGCTATCATTGATAAAATACATTTTTCTCTATGCTAAATTGAAGTGGATTGAATCATTATCTTTGTAGTCCAAACCTTAATGGCTTAAAAAAAAAGTTGAGAGTTTTGATGTAAACCTATGACTTTGAAATTTATATATTGAATTGTGAATTTAATTTAAATTTAATTCAATAAAAATCGTCACAATGATTCAGACTCACTATCATATTTTTACAAATTTTTTTATTTGAGACCTCTATTTTGATAGTTTAGATTTTTATTCATTTTTATTAATTTTTATTTCCTATTTATTTATAATAGAAAACTTATTTTAAACACTGTATAAGATATTATCTTAATTATGATTTATTTTTTTACTTATATAATTTTAATAATTTATTTTATTTTTAAAAAAAAAATTATTATATTAGACACCTAAAATTTTTAGAGATAATTTTTTATATATATTTTTTATAAATCTTAAAATCTAGACAAACTATATTTTAAATAAAAAAACTCTCATTTAATTTAAAAATTATTTAATATTTCAATATTATTTATTGAATCTATTATTTTTGTTGCTTACTTATCTAATATTCGATTTTTTCCGACTCTTAAAAGAGTTCCACTACATCGAGCATTTAGATATATTTTGGGTAACAAATAAAAAGAGGATGCATTTTCCTTTCATGGTTAAACACTTGGCAGCCAAGTGTCACTGCTTTGACTCTTGGCATGTGTTAATTAACTCATGCAAAAGCATGGACACCACATCACGGGTGCTTAACTAAGTGCCCCCATTTCATTTGTGGCAAACAAATATGTTAGAAAGGTTAAACATTTCATTCCATTTCATTTCATGAGAGAGGGAGAGAGAGAGAGAAGGTATAATTATGATTACTCCAATGAATAACAAATAGATTTAAAAATCCTAATATTAAATAATAAGGGTTTGATACAATGAAACAAAAGAGAAGGGATAACATCGACAAACTACCAAATATGCTTATTTACAAGGTATAAAAAATTAAAAAAATTCCTGATGAAACGTACGTGAATGAAGTTACGAAAATGAACTTCTTATAGATACTAATAGGAATAAACTAAAAAAATGGAAATTAAAACCCAATTAAGCTAATAAGAACCTAAAAATTTACATGAATTAAATTGCTATTACAACTATTGAAGAAAAATAAAATTGTCAATACTTTGCATGACAGAATTGAGAAGAGGAAAAAAAGATAAAGACGGCAACCTATTTTAACGAAGAAAGTTGTTAAAATCACAAATTAGAGGAAACAAAAATATAGTAATGTTTGCTTAGTCTAATTTGTAAGAGCAATTTCCAACACATTGCTCTTAAAAAATATATGATCGAATAAGTTCAGTCCACTTAAAAGTATTCAAATGCTACTCGCAAATGATGATTACTACTAGGATTTTTTTTTTTTTAATTCAAAGCAGGAAAATATTTTGAAACCTCAAATTCATCTGAATGCCTAGACAGCTTGCAATGCAGTATCAATAAGCAGGAAACAGATACCAATACAGCTTGCATTTGCAGCATCAGCACCTAAGCTAAAGAAAAGACAAATTGCAGAATATGTCTCTTACATGGTTGGATCCTTCCCAAACTGCATCATAGCATGAGTTGCAAGCATTGATCCCCTGCGAATTGTTTCCTTAAAACGGCCAACCAATGCGAATGTACTTGTTTCTCTATTGGCAATCGGTTTCTTGTCCCACCTGAATACAGAATTTTACACAAGCATATTGAAGTAAAAGGAAAAGAATTCAGATGCACTTAGCATGCAGGCATATGGACCCATAAAAATGATTCAAATAACATAGAGACTCCATAATCTAGACATCTCGTTCAGAGGATATGGTTTATGAAAGAATTTATGCAAAAATTTCAAGAAAAATTTATGTAAATATTTCAAGGTCATGTAAATTCGATTGGGACTTCAGAGACCAGTCCCTTCCACGCTACCCCCAACTGCCACTCAATCACATCCCAAAAGGAAAAGAAGAAAGATTGTATATAGATAGTTGGAAAAATAAAATAAAGAAAAACAACAGATACTAACAAAATAAAATACACGTTAATTACATGGTGAATTTACATTAAACTATTGGTCTAGCATTTAGCAATTTATGAGCTCAAGCATTTTGGAGATGTCAGAAGCATAAAGAAATATCTTCATGCTTAAACTTTTCAAATGAGATTGAAACAAGACAGCACAAACTAGTCATTCCACTTTCCACCAGTTTTCATCATATTAGAAGATAGGACAAGAAAACCATGGACCAACATTTAATCCCCAAACCCCAAACCTGCACATAAACCCATCAGGTTTTCACTTCTATTCCACGCTTCAAATCCTCCTTGGTCAAAAATTCAATCATAAACAATTGCATTTCCATTTAAATTCATTTCAGAAGGTATCTGGGAAATGCTTCTTTGGCACACAAATCAAGTATGTGTGATGGATGGCACCTTTGTTGAATTTTTCATGGAACATGGGCTCATTGTTTAGGCTTCATCATCATGGGAGGTTGGACTTAATTGGGCTTCCAGCAGCTTGGCCTTTCTTTCTCTTCTTCTTGGGCCGGCTGTGCTTGTTGGCTTCATTTATTTGGCCTTTTGCTGCTGCTGGGTTGTGCACCTATGTATTGGGCCCTCCTCCTTGGTCTTCATATCGGCTTCATCATTTTTTTTTTTTCACATTTATTTGGCGGGCCATTTCCTTCATTTGTTGGCTTCATTCATTTGGCTCCTTGGCCATTTTGTTTTTTGGAGTCCTTAACATATATGCCATTTCTTTTCCTTTCTTTTTCCTAATGTGAGATTCTTTATTTTCCAACAGTCTCCCTCAAGTACAACTAGGCTAGGCCTCTTTTCCTTTTTTGGTCCAATTATCACTTCCACAAATTTAACTGAACTTGACTCTTTTTTTGGGCTCAGAGGATCAGCTCTCTTCAAATTGGTCCATGGTCCAGCATCATAGAGCCTTGATGCACAACTCATTCTAAGCGCAACCTTTTTGCTACCTTTTTCATCTTCACAGACCTCTAATATTTAATCCTAGGTTGTTCACTTGGTTCTTTTATAAAGGTTGGCTTCCCACATGGGCTAGCCACCATCCCAAGCTCACCACTTGGGCTAGCTAGCTCCTCTTTTTCATGGGTTGTCAAACAGTTTTTGGCTCTGATACCACTTATTGGTTTTCTATCCCATATAAAACACAAACAAAACACACATAAACAAACACAACAAAATAGATAATGGCTCAACAACATAACAAAGTTTTTCTCTCTTTTTCTTTATTTATTTTTTTTTTTCATTTTCTAAAAATGTCCTACACTTTTTTTTTTCTCTGCAATTACAACAGCAGAAACCTCTCTTCTATAGAAAGAAAACGGGTTTTTTAGTCAACAACTAATCTACCTAAAACTAGACAAGTTTCCTACAAATATTGCCACAAATAAGGAGCCATTCTTTCTTGATTTACTTTGATATTAAACAAAAATCTCAGCAACTCCAACACTCCCTGCTGAGATTTTTGCTAAAATTGAAGATTTCAAACCAACTCTGATCTCCTGCTTAACACAAACTCTTCTCCATAAGAGGGGTTTTTTTTTTTTTTTTTCCAAATTTCATAATAATTTTTATCTTCTTCCTCAATCACAACAACAATAAACTTTTTTCATTTAGCAGTGTCTAGAATGTTAAGATTCCTTCAGTTTATGGACTTGATGGTTCCTTTAATTTTTCTGGCAGTTTTGAGACTTGCAGGTCTCATCCATCAATTTTGCAGTTTTGAGACATGCCGGACTCTTTAACATCTTCAAACTTTCTACAGTTTAAGGCTTAAATTCTTTCAAAGAGTTTTTCAGCAGTTTATAGACATGCACAGGTCCCTTCTCACATTTTCAGCTCATAGACATGAAAAGGTCCCTTCTCACAGCAGTTTTTTAATTTGAAGGTCCTTCAACAGCCAACTATCAACACATTTCTCACCATTAAAAATGGTGGAATCTGCAGAAAAATAAACACAGCTTTTCTTCTCAAAAAGACAAAAACCAAAACTTGATTCTCAAAAACATTCATTTTTCTTCTTCTTCTTCTTCTTCTTCTTTTTTACACAACCCTTATAACAATCTTTGAGTAAATGGCTCAATACCATTCCCTTTGCTTTCATTCCAATAAATAATAATCTATACAATATATTTTTGGTAACAGAATAAATATTCCTAATCTAAATATATCAGCTATTACATGAATAAAGAAAATATATTTACATTTAATACAAGAGTTAATTTAGGAACTAAATGAGGAGCTAAATTGGAAGCAGCCAATAAAGGCAAATCTCAATAATAACTGCCTAAATATAATCTTAACTGATATCTGCCTAATTATAATCTTAACTAATATTCTTGATTGATATCTGCCTAATTATAATCTTGACTGATACCTTATATCTTTGAAAATGTTGTTATTTAACAGTCTACACTCTCAAATCTCTCTTGTTTTCTCAAAAAAAAAAAAAAACACCAATTCTTTGCTACCTTTTTCTTGGTGGGTTGTTCACTTGGGCTTTTTCATTTTTCATAGGCCCAGGATCTTCATGTGAATGGTCCTTATACAATGGTTGGACTCCTAAATGGACTACCCACTATCCCAGGTTTCCACTTCGGCTTAGCCTGCTTCTCTTTTCCTTGGGCTATTAAGCCATTTTTTGCTCTGATCCAACTTGTTGGATTTTCATGGACCACGGGCTCATTGCTTGGGCTTCATCATCATGGGAGATTGGACTTAATTGGGCTTCCAACAGCTGGGCCTTTCTTTCTCTTTTTCTCGGGCCGGCTATGCATGTTTGCTTCATTCATTCGGCCTTTGCTACTGCTGGGCTGTGCATATGCTCATGCCTTCCTTGTTGTGCTCCATATTGGTTTCATTATTATTAGTTATTCTTCATTAGTCTTGTCGTTTGTTTCCTTCATTTGTGGGCTTCATTCATTTGGCTCATTGACAAAATGGTCCAAGTCATTTTGTCTTTTAGAGTCCTCAACTTGTACACCATTTATTTTCCTTTCTTTTTCCCGTGAGATTCTTTATCTTCCAACAATCTTCTCATAAAACCAAGAATCCACATATAATGTACCTAGGATTAAATATTTATTTATATCTATGGTACTATATAAATGCATTCCGCATTGAATGCCTATTCCAGTACATATTCATTAATAAATTCTCATTAACGTCAACTTCAAAATCATGTACTAATTCTTTTATCACTTGTGATATATAATGTTCTATCAGCATGATATTAGTTTATCGATTGAACTCCACTCATTCAATTCCGAGTTTATCACCGTTGAACAATTAAAATTTGACCATATCTAACTGTTGGGAAAAATATTCCACATCGAATATTGATAAAATAAATAAATAACTTATAATTGAATGAGTGTTGGACTTAGCGCTAGCCAATTGGTTTTGTGCAAGTGGGTTCCAACACTTATCCATTTATAAGTCCACTTGTGTATGGGCCCATGGATTTTAATATGGTATCAGAGCTTCATACCCAAACGAGTTAGATCCTGAAATCCATGTTCGAGCCCCCGTTGTAGTTGTTGGACTGATGATGATGTCAGTCAAGGCCGAAGCTAAAAAAGAGATATCAGCCAGTCCATTTGTGAGCAAGTGTCAACTGGCTTGTTAATGTTAGGCCATGGGTCAAAGCCCGGTTGCATTTGAGGGGGTGTGTTGGGAAAAATATCTCACATCGAATATTGATAAAATAAATAAAGAACTTATAATTGAGTGAGTGTTGAACTTAGCACAAGCCAATTGGTTTTGTGCAAATGAGTTCTAACACTTACCCATTTATAAGTCTACTTATATATGGACCAATGGACTTTAATGCTAACTATCGTAGTTGATACACAGGAAAAGGTCTCGATTATATTAAAGGCGACATGTAAACCATCAATTCACCTACTAAGCTTCTAGAATTGTAGGACATCCGATATGTAGGACTCAAGTAGGACTCAAGTAGTATATTCATAATAACTCATGAACATAAAGGAGGATGCATATTTGAGTTAAGATGATGAAGGGCTATAGTCCATACCAATCTTCGTGGCGAACAACTTTCCCCTGCTCAACATATAACTTGATGAGTGAGACCATATTTATGTTTTTCCCCAAGAAAACATATTGTTGTTTGTTGTCAATTAATATCTGAATTCCAGTACATATAGCTTATTCAAATCCTGAAAATTTATAAAAGACAATATAAAATGGAGAAAATTTCATACCTCTTGCTTCCCAGGTGCTACGACATTTTCCTCAACTTTGTATTCAGTAATTCTTGATTCACTGAAGACCTAAAAGTTATATAAGAGACGTAAATAAATAATATAACAATGTCTTAAAGATTGATAATCATTGATTAGGCCTACTAAATACAAAATCCCTACGCAGGACACCTTTATCTAAGTTAATGAGTTAAATTAGCATCAATAGCTGGAACACAAAGGAGAAAAGAGCTTAGGTACAAGATCTTAATGTGCCTCTAGAAACATAAGACAATAACTTATACTTTCAACTGAATAGTGAAGATACAGTGCCTAATTAGCAAAACAACAATACCTACGTTGTAGAAAAACTTCATTTTGTTATCTATATGTTAAGCTTCAGTCTCCTTATGCTTCTAAGAATTACTTCAATAGTAATGGCATCATAGATATGGAAAAATGGGAGAATTCTTTCAAGCAGGTCTTAAATTTATTCCTGGAGTAGCACGCAAAACCTGCATATTACAATCTTATATGTATCCCCAATTCTTCACATTTTTCTTTTTCTTTTTTTAATTCTATCTGTTTGAAATTTTATCAATTTAGTCCATGAATTTTTTACATTGATTGCAATGAATCCAACAATCCTTAGGGGTGTAATATCAAGTAAAAATAGCAACCTCAGCACATCAGAAATGCATTTCAGGTTTGGTTGTGAATAAATTGCATAAAGGAAATATTCAATAACAACCATTCTTCCAGAACAAACATGATGGAATAGATTAAGAGAAATCTAGTTTCTATAAAATCAGTCCACTAGACTAAAGCCAAATGTAAATGAAAGTTGTAGTATCAACTAAAAAGAAATATTGAAACCACTTCAACTTTATGGTATAGCTTATATTCAGCCTATTATCATATTAGTCAAAACATATTCAAAGAAGGTCACCTTAATTAAATCTAAAACAATGAATTGAAACATTTGACATGTATGAAGTTGCAACTATTACTAGCTGAGAAGGAAAAAACATTACCTTAGAAAGTGAATAGAATGCTGATTTGATCTGCTTCACCCTGCAAATCCATCATACATATAATGAAAAATCAAATGCAGAGGTACTCATTCTCACAATGATAACCAGAAGAACGGAAGCCACAAAATGCAGCAGTAATTGAACAATTACAGCAGAGATTAAACAGAACAATGGAAAGGAAAAGGGTTAAATGGACCAGAACATATGGCCCAGTAGCTGGGAATACGACCCACAGTCTCACTGCTAAATACTGGAATGCAATTTAGATGTAATTGTGTTGGAAATTTTAAAGTGCACTATTTGTTTTGATGGGATTATATATATATATATTTTTAATACACTTATGAGACGAGCCTGTATTAAGATCCAAAATTCTTCTTAGATTCTTGGGGCAGAAGTTCTATGCTAGAGAAACATGCACAACATATACCCGTAATTCCATTAACAACAATTATGGCAGTTTCCTGAAGCTAAAGTTATCCTAGACCAACTAAAATATATATATATATATATCTTTCCTAATCCTATTTCCATTAGAAGCTCAATTTTTTGCTATTCTAGAGGATGCAAACCAAGGCTTTATTTCTATACCAATTAAGCACCTCATCAATGAAGTGTTCTTCCCTTCCCATTTTTATAATGCTCAATATAATATTTAGACATCCCCTGTCATTTGGATCTTATACACTAATTTCTTAAAACAACTGCAAAACAAATTGCTGTTACTTCCTGCCCGGATATATTCCTTTTCATAATTTCACATTCTATATAATATCAAGCTTCATGAAGGAAAAATACCCTCATAAAAAAGGCCTTGTTTCTGTGTGACATGAACTATTTCACTAACTCAGAGTCTCTGATGCAATAGTTAACATCATTGCAATTTTTTTTTTAAGCCACTACATACCCGTGAGCACACATGAGGGGATCTTCAAAGGATGCATGCGGAGCATAGATTTCAAAGTCTCGAGGTGAGGCACAAGATCCATATCTGAAACAATCATGAAGTAGAATTTTGATCATTCTTCTCCCATTTAAGTAGCATGAGTACATAACAAGGGCACAGTTCTATCATCAAATTAGGCAATTAGCACCAACTTCATGCTTCATCGAACACGCTTGCTAAGAGTTTAATGCCACAAAGAATAAACAACAAAGAATGATTAGCAGCCACAAAAAATATGTAGACTAGGAACCTAAAAGTCATTTACTTGTAACAAAACCAAGTTCCTAATTAATATGGCAAGAAGTGGTAACTGGAACACCTTAGCAACAAATAAATTTTATCAAATGCAGGTGATTTGAACTTCCATTTCTAGGTATTTCTCTAGCTCAATCCCCTAACATTGAAATTAATTAAGTAATCAACAAACACTTAGACTCCATTTGGAAAAACTTAATTGAAAGAATTTAAATCAATTCAATTCTTTCAATAGAATTGAGTTGATTTTTTGTACAAGAATTATTTCAAACACCATATACATATATAATGAAGTCAATTTATTTTATCTTCTTAATTATCTATATTATTTAATAATAATTAATAATATTAAAATTTTAAGAGATTATGACATATAATTTTATAATTTAACAATAAATTAAATATTAATTAAATTAAATTCTTATAAACAACATGATTTCTACTCACTTTGAAATCATTTATTTTTTATACCTGAATTTCATAAACTTCCTCTTTCTAAACTTGAAAAATGATAGAAAATAATTCAATTGAACTGAATTCTTGCAAATTTTGAGTTTTTGAACAAAAGGTTAGGCTTTGTTTGAAAAAATTCAATAAAAAGAATTGAATCTAATTCTTTCAATAGAATTGAATTGAATTTTTGTACAAAAATTATTCCTATATATATAGATAATGAATTCAATTTGTTTTATTTTCTTAGTTATCTATATTTATTTAACAATAACTAACAATAAAGAAAAATTTAGGAGATTAGGATGTATATTTTTGTAATTTGATGATAAATCAAATCTTAATTAAATTAAATGACATGATTTCTATTTATTTTAGAATAATTTATTTTTTATATTAAAAATTTGAATTCTATAAATTTACTCTTTACAAATATGAAAATTGATACAAAAGAATTCATTTAAGTTGAATTCTTGCAAAATTTGAGTTTTCAAACGGGAATACATTTAGAAGACCATAATGGAATGTAATCAAATGTAATTGTAATGTAAAATACACTAGAATTGCATTTGATTACATTACATTTCATTCTTCATTAAAATTGACTCTAAAGGGCTACCCAATGCTAAATTCATAAAATAAAAATTAATAACTTCCCCTTTCAGTTTCAGTGAAGTAGTTGTCGTAAAGTAAGACACCAGTTCTGAAGTAAATATGCAATAGAAAAACTCAAAAAATACTGAGAAAATAAGCAAGCATATATATGTAAGAGATAAAAAGAGAAAGTAGAAAGAAGAAAGAAACTGACAAGTTGAGAATATGAGGAATTATATCATCAGAGACTTGCTTTTTTTCTTTAAACTCGCATGCTCCCTTGCTACAGCTGTTTCTCATATTACCCTTTTTATCTTGCTTGTATATCTGCAAAACCCATCCGTAAAACACAGAATTGTATATATAAACAATAAAGCAGAATTACAGCCAAAACGAAATTCTCATTTTAACAAATATTTAGGTAGGTAGGTACCTTCTTGTGAAATTTTCTGGGCGGCCAAGCAAGTCAAAATTCAGGGATGAAAATACAAAGAAAAGTAAGAGACGAAGCCTTTTGTAGCCTCTCAAGAAAAAGGCCCCCGAATCAAACTGATTCGAAGGGAGTCATGGTTAACTAATGCACCACGTTGCAAAATCCTGGCCATTTGCCTTTTCCAAAAATTATGCATCATGCCGTACTGCCGGTGTATGGGTATTCTTATACATCATGTGAATCAATTAATACAGCAAGACATAATTAATGAAAAAAAACTACAGGACGTGTTAAAAAAAAAAAAGAAAAAAAAGAATTTTCAAAACTATATTTGGCCCATAACCAGAACTAATGCCAACTCTAAAACTGTTTGTTTTAATAGAAATGGAGAGAAGAAAAAAGAAAAAAGGAAATAAATATTTTTTTTTTAGTTAGCTAAGATGAAAGAGAAAAGAAATGTCCTCATTAAAGTTTTCAGATTAAAAAACAAATTCTCTTTAATTTAAACAGAAATGAAAGAAAATTAAAAGATAAAAAATGTGAAAAATCAAAATTATAAAAATATATTTCATTTATTTCCTAATTACTTTTTTTTTTTAAATTTGAATGATAATTTTTTTTATTTCTATTTTATAAATAGGGAAATTCAAATAAATAAATAATTTTTTTTTTTTATTTTATCTTCATTTCTAACGCATAATTAGTGCTCCAAATATAACTTTTCCACATTTGAGTTCCTATCATCATCCCATATTTTAGTAACAACATTTCAGCATTTCAGCCCTTTCTCATATTGTTATGTCTTTATTATTATTTTTAGGGAAAAGTATACTAAAATACTATGTGATTTGATGTTCATTTTAAATTAAATTATATATATATTTTTATATACTTTAATACCAATCAATCTAATACCCTTAAAATTGTTGACATGAAATTAAATTTTTTTTATTAAAAAATTGAAATAAATGAAAAAGCAACGTTTTAGAATAAAAATATTTTGTTTTAGATATGAATTAAAACAAAAAATAAAAAATTGAAATAAAAAAAATTAAAAAAAAAAGGGAAAAAATTGTTAGAAGGTGGTTTTCTACGAAAGAAGACAACAATTTCCATAAAAACCTCCATACTGCCTCGCCAAACAATCAACCCATTCCTTAAAATAATAATAATAATAATTAACGGATAACATTATTGCTAGAGCTGCTTTTATTAGAGCCGGAGCAGTAACTTTTATTAAATTTTGAATTGACTTAAATATCTCATGTTAATTGAACTATTTTATTTAGTGATGAGATCATATAATTTCTCATCATATATATTTTAGTTACTTAAATATAATTTGTTAGGGTCAGAGCAATTGATTGATTTCTGCTTAAATTAACTATTTTTTTATTTTTTAATTCTACCATTAAAGCTTCATTGAAATTTGAAATCTTTTATGACTAAAAAATTATGGACTAGGAGCTTGTGTAACCATAACGGGAGTGGAAGAAATCCCAATTCTTCCACAAATTCTGTTAGGCTCTGTTTGGATTGCAGAATTAGAATTGAAATTGAAATTTCAATTGAAATTAAAATTTCAATTATGAAGGAATTGGAATTGAGCTGAAATTCTAATTCTAATGTTTGGACAATTACAATGAAATTGGAACTGAGTTGTCTTATATTTGGACAATTATAATAAAATTCGAATTAAATTAAAATTTTAATTTTATTATTTGACAATATTTTAAATATTAAATTTTTTAAATTATAATTTTTAACATTAATTATAATATTGCATATTAAAATCATAAAAAAAATATTTTTTTTTACCAAATAGTAACTCCTATTACTTTTTGTAAATAAGGGCAAAATGAAATAATTGAGAACCTGCATTTCTTATTAAACATCACAATAGACATTTAATCATGTATGCATAAAATGATGTACATAAAATATATTAATATTGAAAAATATTAAAATAAGTTTTTGGTAATCATATCCATACAAAATATATAATTACATAAAATTAGTTCATAATTGACTTAATGGCATAACATAAAGTTTACAAAAAAGTACCACTAAAACATAATATGTTAATATAGTCCTAAAACATAATATTTTAATATAGTCCTACAGTAGAGTCAAACAAATTCATAATACTAACTTATACATCATATGTTTATTTGCATAAGTATCCATGACTTTCTAATATGAGTGGGAAGAGCTACAAATGACTCGTATTTTCTTCCATAGCCTGCAATAATTTAGATTGTTCAAGGTCAATCTCTGAAAGTTCTGCAAATATTTTTTCAGGACTCACTTTATTTTAATCTTCAACATAAGCTTTTGCAATAATGTTGGCCATCTGCTTTACTGCTTCTGCAAGTACACCACCATATGACCTTAATGCATTATAAACTAAATAGAAGTTAAAAAATCACATAAATTTAATCATAAGTAAGATAATACTAATGCGTTAAAAATTTTTATACATACCAAAAGTTTCTTACAATAACTTCTATAAGCATTAAATTTCATCACTATATGACCTTAGAATAATAACATGTTTTGTTTGTGATGCATCAAAATCATATATGCTATGTGCCAAAAAACAAACCTAAGCCAAAAACTGCTAAAAAGAAAGACATGTTAGTAACTTGGACAATTTATGTATTATATCCATGCCAAACTTGATAATCATTAAACATTGTGGTAGCTAATTCATCCCTAAGAGCTGTCCATTCACTACTAACTTGGACAGATCTAATCAATTCTCTTTCATCCCCACCTTCATCCATTTGTTCAACAACCAATTCTGCATCAACCTGTCTAAGTAATTCATCATCTTTCTCCTTTTGTTTGTCTCTTATATAATTATGTAACATACAACAAGCATTAATAATCTGAACCTGTATGTAAAAAATAAATCTATTATGTCATTATTATATGCATGTTAACTAAATTACATTATTATAAAAATTATTTTTATATACCTGAATTTTAGTGCTAAAGTAAGAAGTTGTACGTAATATGGCCCATCTTTTCTTCGACAAGCTAAATGTTCTTTCAATTACGTTTCTTGCTGAAAAATGACAAAGATAAAAAAGTTCCTTATAATTTTTTGGATTATTACCGCAAGTTGCCCATTCACTAAGATGATACTGAGTGGATCAATAAGGAGCTAAAAAATCCCGAACCATTAGCGTATCCGGTATCAACTAAATAATATTTTCCTAATAATACAAATTGGATTCTCATATGAAAATTTTGTATCATTATAAAATTAATTAAATACAAAAATAACTACAATAAAAAATTATAGGTTGTACCGACTGGTACAGTTAAGGAATATGATCTTGTCATAGCATTACGTAAGACTCTAGAATCTGAAGATGAGCCCTCCCATCCGGGCAACACATATACAAACCTCATATTTCGATCACAAACTCCTAAGACATTTGTAGTGATTTGTTGTTACCTATTTCTATATCTACCTTGGTCTCGAAATGGAACATTGAGTGCTACATGTGTTCCATCCAAGGCTCCAAGGCAGTCCTGTTGAAATATACAATATAATTTGTAAAAAGTTTCAATATATTTGCAACAATTTTACTGTTTAACTTTTTCTTTGTTAATTTTACTATATATATACACGCACTTACCTTAAACCACTTCCACTTTTCATCAGTTGGCATTTCTATTGTAGGATCAGGTAATTTGATATATTCTCTAGCTAATCCAAGCACAGATTGGAGAACTTCTCCAAAATGTCTACGAACAGTCTCTAATGAACGAATATAAGTTCCTCCTACCACTCTTAATTTAATTCCATGTCCTAACATGAGTAGAAACATTACCACAGCTTCCTCAACAGTTACATTGTTAGTATCATGTAATCTTGCTTTCTCACGTAACATATTACAAAGATCATAAAATGTTGGTTTGGTAAGGCGTAACTGATTATAACAATTAGAATCATCGCCTTCATATAAACGCCTTAAAAGACATTTTCTCAATAAATTATTTTCCATTTCTTCATTCATCGGTCTAGGTTCTTTAGGTACAAATCGTTCAAAATGCCAAGCGGATAAGCAGAAATAGTTATAGAAACTGCTTCCGTTAGTAATTTTCTTTTCTTTTTTTTTTTTTTTTTTGTTTTTTTCATTTTCTCATCTTTTGATAAATTTATTTGTAATGATATCTTCGCAATCTAAAAAAGTGAAGCACAATAATATATATTAGATTATTTACAACCAAATAAAGTGAAGCACAGTAATATAATTTGCAAAAACATAATAAAAGCACTTATATAGTTAACCAAATAATCAAATCACGAGAACCTAAATGCATTGATGACTCTAGCCTAATGAAAATAAGTAATTAAATTAATACGTACAGCCCAGTTTGAAAGTCCTTATTATATACTATAGACTTGTGATAATAATACTACCTGAAAACAAATAAAAGTGAATAGAATAAAACATACTTATTTGTCAGTGAGTAAAAGCACAAAGAAGTTGAAATTTTGATTTTGAAGCCTTTATTAACAGACACAAAAAAAACAAAATAAAATAAAAAATAGACAAATATTAAACATGAGAGTTGGTGGGCACCTCTTAATTAACAGACCATTATAAATTTTTTTCCTTAACCAAATGATTGGCCTTGAATTTGTAAAAGATATGTATGTTTAACTCACTAATTTTTGCTGTGTACATAATTAAAGCAACATCTAAACCAAATTCTGCATGAAACTTTACATTCTCATCACTTTTTTTTTTTATTAATCAGGCTCAATATACCAATAGGCTAAAGCTAGATATTAATGAAGACAGTAATTTTGGGAAAATAATTGTTTTTAGTTCCATACAATTGTTGACCTGTTAATATATTATAAAATCAAGAATAAAACATATTCCCCGCAAAAATTTCCTACTATCTAATTAATTAAGCTAACTAATTTAATAAATCATCATGGAAAGAGTTAAAAAAGGACTCTGATAAATGCAGTGATGGATAATAATAAAAAAAAAAATCAATAATCAATCACAAAAACTAGCATATTTCATAAAAATTATATGATTTTGTTAAATACATTAATTAAATAATGCTAATTTAAATCTTTTCCAGTAATCTCACTCATTTTACTTTTGCTACAGTAAACCATTGCTCCAACATCAGAATAAGGATCGGGCTATCTATATACTTTCTTGATGGATTCATATAACCAAAAATTCACAAAAAACTGTCATTGCACTAAAAAATTGAACTTTATTAAGCTAATATGCAACTTGAAGATTGAGAAAGAGAGAGAGAAAGTGATGAAGATAAAGATTGAAGAAAACAAACCTGAATAGATAGTGAGACAGATCGACGATGTATTTGGAAGCCTGTAAATGAGTGTGAGGAAGACGCTTGATTCAGGTGAAAGAGATGGACTTCGAGTCAGACGCGTTTTTCATGAGGAGATGAATTTGGAATTGTAATTTTTAGGGTTAGCAAATGGAATTCTAATTCTTCACGCATAGGCTATTTTAATTCTAAAGATGGAATTGTCAATTTCTAATTTCAATTCCATATGGGCTACCAAACAAAGGAATGCTAATTTTTGGGCCCAATTCCAATTCCTAATCTCCCAAACGGGCCCTTAGAGATCCATTACAACTTAAAAGTTTTGATCATCCAAGTTTCTTATCCAAACGTGATTGATTGATTTATGCCCTAAATTTACTATTCTTTTTATGTTCTCTTTTCAATTCTCACCATTAAAACTTGAAATCTCTGAATTTTGAAGAAATAATGACTGAAAATCATGGAGCAAGAGCTTGTGTTACCAAAACCGGAAATGGAAGAAATCTCAATTTTTCCACAATCGCTATTGGAGATCCATTATAATTTCAAAGTTTTGATTATCGGAGTTTGATTTTAGTTTCATCTCAACTCTCTTTGATAAATTTAGACTTTTTCAGCAAATAAAAAATAAAATTAGTTGACCTTAATAATCAAGTAATTTATTATCTATTAATTATTTTTAATTTTATTTACTCCTAGTGTCTCAGCCTCTTGAAATGGGTTTATTATTTTTATTTTGAACTCTACCTGTATTTTATATATTTTCTTATTAAATAAATAGTTTAATGTCATTATAATAGGTGATTGAGTGCAGAACTGTCGTTTATAATTCAATTAGAAGTGTCATTATAACAGTATTTATGCATATAAAAATGTTAAATGTGTGAAAACTTTAATTAAGGTATAATGATGACAATTGACAAGCGAGTTCAACTGTAACTCGAAGTTGAGACCAACAAAGGATTCGCCATTTTCGTCTTCTACACTTAGTGATGAGATCATATAATTTTATGACTTGTAATAAAATTTTACCTACTTTGGCAATTAACTTCCACAAAACACTCTACCTGTAACTATGTTTTAGAAAGTAAAATTTTAACTCAAAGCATCTTTTGATTAGTATCTTCTCCTTCTCTGAATTGGTATTTAGATTTCATGTGAAAAGAAATATGCTAAGGGTCTGTTTGGACAAGGAATTGGAATTAAAATTAAGAATTTCAATTCCAATTCCAATTTATTAGAATTAGAATTTTATTGGAATTGTAATTCCAACGTTTATTTCATATAAAGAATTGAAATTAAAATTAAAATTAAATAAAAAATTAATGACGATGAAAGTGGCGGTGGAGTTGGGATTAGTGGTAGACCGCCGGCGGAGACGGTGGAGGTGGTGGTTGATCGCTGGCAGTGATAGGGGTGGCGGTGGATCTCCGGTGGTCTAGCGAGTGATTGTTGACGACGATGATGATCCGACGAGTTATTGTTGTCAGCGATAACGGTCTGACGAGCCTTTATCATCGGTGATGGTAGACCACCATCGTCGGCGGTGGCGAACCACCATCGCCGGTGGTGGTGCTAGAGGTGGCAATGACAAACCACCATCGTTGGTTGTGGTGCTGGAGGTGGTGGTGGCTATGGTGGTCGTGCTGGAGATGGTGGCTGTGATGGCAGTGGCAGTGAAAAAGAGGATGGTAGTAGTGATTATGGAATTATAATTCTTATGAGTTGAGAATAAAATTGTGGAATTACTTTTTTAGTTATATTACAATTCCATGGAATTGTAAATAAAATTCTAATTTTAATTCTAGATAACTCCAAAATACTAAAATTGAAAATTTTAATTCCAACTCCAATTCCAGACTTTCTAAATTGACCATAATGAAAATTTAATACTTGCATATAATGTTAACTTATAGCAATCTCTGTAGCAACAGAGGAGGCATTTGGAAATGTGATTTCAACTAGTAATATTGGAGCAATAACCATTGCCATTGCTATGAAGTTGATTTTATTTCTTCCCCACCAATTTCTCAAATTAAATAGCTTATTTGGTTCCTGTAGTAATTATTATTTCTTTGTGTTCTATTAATATTAGTGATGTGCTTTAATATATAGTAAAGACTAAAAGTTTAGAAAACATAGCAATTTGCTACCTGCAATATTCATATAATTATCATTGATTACTTAAGTGTTATATATATATATATATATATATTATTTAGGCATAATAGAAAAAAAAATATGGACTTAGATCATATGGAGGAAGGAAGCTTAACTTGTTGCTTGCAACAAATATATATGAGCAAAACCAAGAAGGAAATAATTATATAGAATTGTTCAAGCCGAAATTTCAAACTCGTGATGAATTCTATGATTATGTTTGAATTTTTTTTCTTTGCAAAAGGATATGTCATATCTATCAAAAGCTCTAGAAAAATAAATATGTGACTATTGGTTGTGATCTAAGGGGTTTCTATAGAAATACACATAATATTCCAACTGAGTTTCAAAAAAATTTTGACTATGAAGAAAATTGATTATTCTCCAAATGAAAATGATTATGAAGAATATTGGAAAAAATTTGAGTTATTATTCAATGAGAAGAAAGATGTTTTAAGTTATATTTAAAAGACATGAATTTTTTTAAAAATACATTTTATTAGTTCATGGACTGAAAAGTAATTACATTTTGGAAATCGTATCTCCTTAAGAGCAGAAGGTGTACATGCAAAATTGAAAAGTTATTTGCTAGTTTCTATGGATGATTTTCGTCAAGTAAAAGATAAAATATGTCTTACTATTATGATTGAGTTTCAAGAGATCGAAACTCAACTTTATGAAAAACTCTTTGGCAACCAAGATGGGTGAATTGGTTGGTATGACAAATTTAAAATCTAATCACAAATTAAAATTCATTAACAAAATAATTGAATTAATTATAACAGAAGCAAATATACAATGTTTATAAACTAATTCAACTACTAATATTTATACATATATGAATGAGCAAAGTATATATACAATGAATCAATAATGAATGAAGAGTGTATGGAAGAGAGAATCAAACACAAAATTTATAGTGGTTCAACCAACTCATTGCCTACATCTACTCCTCAAGATCACATTTGAGTATTTCACTATTAATTGATCCTTTTATGAGTGTAAGATCAAACCCAAGTGTTTTAGCTCACACTCAAACTAACCGATTTTTTTACGGATGCAAGATCAAACTCAAGTAGTTAGGCTTATGCTTAAACCTTACACAGTATTTTTATATGCTCACACAAATCTTTACAAGTGTTTTCACAAGGCTCATAAGTATTTTCTTATTTGGTTCATACTCAAACCCTTTACAATTAATCTCAAAATGATTAATGAAAGCTCATAAACAATTCACTTTCTCTTTCTAATCTCACTTAATAACCTAAAGAAGTATTGATAAAGAGAAGAATAATAACTACCCAACTTTCCAATAGATTCACCTCAATGAATCTTACAAATAAATGATCTAACTAAGAAAATGAAGTTGGAGATTTGTTTTATACTTGTGTAAGTTCAATAGATGTTGTTCTTCCCTTTAGAAGTATTACAGAACTTGTATTTATATTTTCAACTCAAATAGAGTCGTTTTTACCTCTTAAATACTCATTAATGCATTTCACAACTTTTTAACGACTAGTTTTTTTGTCTTTTTCTGTCGATTTGCTCCCGCAAATGCCACCCAATTAAGGACTGAAGCTACTATCTCTTTGAGGTCTTCTTATAGCGCCTGCTACTTTCCAGTCACTTGAAATACCCTCTATATGTATTGCTTATATTTTGAGTTATGTTTGGCATGCTTTTGAATGAATTTGTTTGTGTTGTGATAGATTTTGATCTTTGCTATGTTTTTTGTTAGTATAGCCTGTTATAGTGTGTTATGTTAGAGTATAGATTGCTTTTAAACAAGTTTTATATGCTTAAGATGTGTTTAGTAGAGTTTTAGTTAAGTTAGATTTGAGGAAGTTTGGGAAATACTTCATAACCCTTTTCAAAAGCGTACAAAAAAGCTTTTGTCTGAATTTCAAATTTTCACCAGATACATAAATAGTGACTTTCAAGGGCGTGAAACTCTTCTTTATGAGTGTGAAAGGTTAATCTTCATGGGCATGAATCCTTCTTTCTTGGCGTGAAGTGTCGGGCTATATATATATCAGCTCATATGTCAACCATCCGAAAATTAAATCATAGTCTCTCTTTTCTTTATTTCTAAACTACCAAACTCTAAATTTATTTATATGTGTTGTTAAGGCATTAACACCCATACTAATGCTTCATTTTAGAAAGCAAACTGTCACGACCAGCTTTCGCGGACCGCGACGTTCCTAGGGTGCAGGAGATGCCAATGGCGACCAGCACCCGTAGAACCCATCAATCACTACAATGCAATCTATAATCATCAATTATTTATCTATTTATTCTTAATTACTATTCATTCTGTCATTTAGTGCTATTTGCTGTAATAGTCATAATATCATGCCATATCTCATAATATAACTTAAGTATCATCATCATATATACAATTATTCATTTCCTAGCTAACCCATATATACCCCATGGAGCAGCTAGATTATGAACATCAAAATACTAAAGTGCAAAATAAATATATACATCAATGACTGAAGCAGGAATCTACGGATGACAGACGTCGGGATTCTGCAGTCTACTCCTCTCCTGAAATAGATAAACAACGAGAGAATGAGTATATAAGATACTCAGTGAATCTATATGCATCGCCAATAAATATAAGATTAACGGAAGGCCCAATAATATCAAAAGGTTAATATAAACAATCACAGAACATAATGAAAGAAAATGCCAGAATAGGCCAATATAGATATCATAGGATCAGTAAAAATAAGGAAAACAGATAAAGGGATGGATTGTATAACACTATACAATCTCCAGTAATCCGTATGGACCATATGTGAACATATAGGTCTCCAGTATATCAATATCTGTATCATAAGACTGATCAGGTCTTATGGCTAGGACCATAACCCTTCCTAGCTAGGGTACCAATAATACAATATGCACAAGGTCGACAGTATTTTCCCACTACTCTGTTAAATCGGTAGCTCTGTCATGACATATAAGGATTAATATCAAGAAACAATATATCAGTTGATACCATGATGCAACAATGGCATCCTCCAGTTCAATAGACTTAATATCAATCAATCAATAGAACTGATAGCAAATCAAATATCAATAACTCATTAGAGTCAATTTAATGAGTATAAAATCGATAAGACATCAATAACAATAGATAAAACGATGACCAAAGGTCTAATGACAAAAAATGGGAACAAACATAATTTGATCATTTTCGGCCAAAAAGTTGACGCAATTGGTATGCCATTGTTGTTGGCGAAGGTGGCATTCAAATGGTTAGCCTATGAAAATTTTAGCATGAATTGGGTGCAATATCGACATTACCCCAATTATCAATGTACAAGCACATGAAAAGCAATTATTAGGCAACAACCACAACTCAATTGTCATGACCCGGTTTCCCGGACCTTGACGGTCCTAGGGCATGGGAGATGCCAATGGAGACCGGCACCCGTAGAACCCCGTATCACATGCATCATCTATAAAACTCAATATATATTATTTATATTAATTAATTACCAGTCATTCTGTTATCCTTTTATGCATTCTGTATTCATTCTGCAAATGGTTGTAACATTCAACATCTCATATTATGCATCATCATATACCCAATATATCATCAACATAAATAATAATATCATCATCACATACATGTTCATCTCCTAGATAACCCATACATACCCATGGAGCAGCTAGAACATGAACACTAAAATAAATATACAGTATATCAGAAATATACATAATAGTCTGTAGCAGAAATCCACGTAAGACTGGATTCTACAACCTACTCCTCTCCTGAAATGGGTAAACAATGAAATGGTGAGTATAGATGATACTCAGTGAATTTACATGCATCATAATAAATAATAGGCATTAGTAAAAATAAAGGTATCAGTCAATGAGATAACAGTTTACAGAAAAATGTCAGGGTATAGTAAAGTCAAAGAATATCATATAGGCTAGGTTACATATGGAAGACAGATAATAGGATGGACAGTATGAAAAGAAATCATACAATCTCCAGTCAGTCAATATAGACCATGTAGGTCTCCAATATCAATGAGCATAAGGCTGATCAGGCCCTATGGCCAGGACCATAACCCCTCCTAGCTAGGGTATCAGTAATACAATGTGCACAAGGTCGATAGTATTTCCCCATTACCCTGTTGAATCTGTAGCTCTGCCAAACCATATCAGGGTCAATAACGAGGGATACCATAAGTAACAATGGCATCCAGACAACATTCAATCCAAATAATATTTAGTTCGGTATCAATCAGTACAGTATTCAATATGCTTAATGGCAATGCCATATGCAATATATTATCAATAATAAAAGGTATAGCAATAAGGAAAGGCATGAAACAAAAGTTGGTTCGGTGGCCGAAAATGGTAAGACAATTGGATGCCAACGTCGCTGGTGATAATGGCATTCAATTGGTAAGCCAATGGCATGCAAACCAATAGGCCAATGGCAAATGAACTAGGCATTTCATCGAACACTTGGTGGGCATACAATGGCAAGCCAATAGGTTAGGTTTTGGTGCAAATTTGACTTGCCTATTCAAATCAACAACAAACCACATTGTCAAACAAAGTATAGGTATCAAAGAAACACAATTAAACAATGTTAAAATGAATCAAATTGGCTAGTAAATATCAAAGGAAATCAAGCAAATTCCAAGGCAATGTATGGTCATCTAGGGTTCGGCCAAAGAGGAAATTTTGCCAAAGGGTTCAAATCAACAATTCAATGATACAAACATGTCAAATGATGCAATGTAAACTCACCTAATCCTCTAATTAGACTTTACACAATGCAATTCCACCAATTCCACCGAAATGCCCAAAATTGCTTACTTTGAAAATCAAGTTTGACAATTCT
>CANXYC012826706.1:0-32266 GCA_948193065.1 Aleurites moluccanus
GAGTGAAGACAACCATCAGCAAAGTCATGCTAAAGGAAAAGCTGAACTGAATCACGAGCCAAGTATGGAGGAGGTAAGTACAAATATATATATGTATATAAATTTTTCGTGAATTTGGCTTTGATTAGGATTTGAATTTGGGATCTCATAATTTTGAAGACGGCTCTAATACTATTGAACCAAAAACTCGTTGTTGATAGAGAAACTCGGGCATGTTTATTAAGTTGTAGATCATGTTACCATACAACTTGCATTCATGTATAGAATTGCAGTTAATTAATTAATTGTGTGCCATCAATTTTACAAGGACCAGATAATAACAATTCCTGAAGCAAGAAATGACAAGGATGGCCAATTTGGAAAAATAAAACAGGAGCAAGAACAACAACAACAATCCGTAAAGATTCATGATAGTAGAACAGAAGAAATTAAGAGACCTGCAGATTATGAGGGAAGGTTAAGCTTGAGTTGGGGAGGGTTTAGTTTGAGTTGCGAGTATCGGGGGAGATATCAAGAAACAGCAGATGTTGGAGAAAATGGCAGGTCGTGGAAAGAGATGGCCCTCCCAGTTCTAACTGGTGTTATCCCCATAATTTGGAAAATTGCTCGGTAGTCCCTAAACATGTCCCTCTGTCTTTCACATTCATCCTTGGAGTTTACATGTTTGTGAAAACAAATAGAACAACTACTTAAGGTTACTCTCTTAACATGTATTTCAAGTGAGTTTGGTGTCCCTGTTTATATTGAGCACTATAATAAATAATTTTATCGAGGTTGCTAATATATCCTTTTAGGAAAAAAAAACAGATTTACTGTTTAAAACTTTATTGCGGAGCTTGTTTGGTTAAGACTAGTTACCTTGTCTGCGATATTGTGGATAATCATTAAATGGTCTCTGTCTCATATTCATAGTCTTAATTTTTATTTTAATTTATCTCAATATAATTGTTTTATTTTTAAATTTGTATTATTTTTTTAATCTAATGTTTTCGTATTACCTTTATTATTTTTAATTAAATTTTTGATTTATATTTATTGATTTTTTGAAATTTTCACCATCATTAATATTCTTATCAATAATTATATAATTTTCTATGTAAATTCTGCTGTATTTATATTTTCCATTTCTTCTTCATTCATTTTGTTCTTCTTTTTTTTTTTTTTTTTAAATTTTATCTCGTTTTTTTAATTTAATTATAATTATAGCCAACTCTCAAATTTGAAAGTTTGAATGACATAAAAAAATTCAAAATTTTATTTTTTTTTAATTTTATTCAAAATTTTAATAAATAGATTACTCTTTAAAATTAAAAATAATATAATAAATTATCAATAAAATAGATTTTATGATAATCATATAAATAATATGTAATAAAATAATTTAATATATATACAAAATTAAATAAAACAGTAAATGGATTTGCTATAAAATATAATCTACAGTTGGGTTTGTACAAATATTTAAACAAAATTGAAAATTTATAAATAAATATAATTAATCTATCATACTTTGCAAAAAAAAAAAATAATAATATAATTTATTATATTTATGATATTGTGAATTAAATTGAATTTATATTAAATTTAAATAATTGATAAAAATTAACAAAATTAAAAATTATATAAAATTTTAGATTTTTTAGATGATCAAACTTTTCAATATTGAATGTTGGTAATAATTACCATTAATTTTAAAAATAGATATAAAATTTAAAAAATTTAAAATTTTATATAAAATTTAAAAATTTTATATTTTTTTAAATAATTTGGTCAAATTAAAAACTAATGGGTTAATCATATTTTTAAATCATGCCAAATGAAACTAAAATAATAATCATCATTACTATTCTTTTAGGTTAAGAGGTCCATTATAAAAGGAGAATCAATAAATATGAGGGAAAGTTATAGGAAAGAAAGAAACGGAAACACAATGATATACTTCAGATTTTTAAAAATATAGTAGTAATTGCTGATTTTTATAATATAAAAGTTTTTTATAAAGATTTTTAAAATTATAATATTATAATATTTATTATAACAAATTTAATAATATATATTTTTATATAAAATAAAAATTAAATAAATTTAAAAATAAATATTAAAAATATGTTAAATATAAATTATTAAATTTTAACGATATAAATTTAATATATTTATTTTATATTATTTAAATTTATTTAATTTTTATTTTATATAAAAAATATGTCAATTCGTTATAATAAATATTATAATATTATTATTTTTAAACAAATTTACAAAAAAAAAGATTTAGGCTGTAAAAAAATTAATACAGCAAAATTTATTGTATTTGGGGCACAACATCCTCTCTCGACGCTTCGAAGAAGCTGTCCAACAAAGCGAATTTAACAACTTCTAAGTTAAGTTTCTGGTAAAAAAAATAATGGTCACATTTTCCAAGTGGTAAAGAATAATTGGCTGGAGTCCTATTACTGTGATGGACTAGTGAAAAAGTAAGCAAAAACTTGAACTGAGGAAAAGAGAAGTTTCTGTTTTTCTAAAATACAAGAGAAGTGAGTACAGAGTCTGAGAGTTGACAGAAAGAAGACCCATTTAATCACAATAAAAAATAAAAAAAATTGTAATATGGCAAAAACACCACCAGCCTTTGATCTTCATCTTCCTGTAAATGAACCTGAATCTGAATCATCTCTTGGTTTCTGTGAGATTTGCAGAGAAAGGGAAAAAAAGGAGAAGCTTTTCAAGAATGGGAACTGTGGTCACTCATTTTGCTTGGAGGATTGTATAAACGAGCTTGTGGAGGCTGAAATCAAAGAGGGCTGGAAAATTGTTACCTGTCCAGCCTTAAACTGTAATTCTGTCCTAAAATTGGATTCAGTTAGGCATTTGATCTCCAAGGATGTGCTCCATCTTTGGGAAAAAGCACTCTCTAAAACGCTGATTTTAAATTCTTCAACTTGCAGGTCACTTCATTTTTACCCCCTTTAATTTCTCTCCTTTTCCCTTCTATATATGTTTCTTTGCTCTTCCTTTTCTTGTTGTTTTATTATGGTTTTATACCTACTTTTCTCAAAATTTGGAGCTCCTATCCCTTTATATGGGGTGTTTTGGTCTACCTTGGCTTTCAAATCCATGAAGAAAGATGAATTTCCATTTTTCCTACTAGATCTGAAAGATGCTTTAGTAGATTCAGTATTTCTTGTTGAGGCTTGCTGTGTTACGGTTGATGTGGATTTTCCCCCTCCCCTAGTTCTCAGAACATTTTCCCTTGTGGAACTTCTGTGTTAAACTGAAGTTTTGTGTTTGAGAGTCTCTAGGTGATTGCACTGTGCTTCTTGTGTTTTTTGGTTTGATTTGAGTAAATCTCTTTGTTTCTCTCAATTTGGTACGGCTACGTGTTAGCGTGTGATATTGTAAGTCTATAGGTTAGTCTTTCGCCTTTGCCTGTACTTGTCACTGGGATTTAACGAAAAAAAAATTTGAGCTACTTTGTTATAAATAAATTCTATACAATGTTATATTTTTAATTCTATGAAATTAGTTATGCTTTTGATTCAAATTCTGCCAAAATCTATAAAATTTACAAATAAACTATAAATTTAATTATGTACAAGTTGCAAAAACTAATAAATTTTAAGCATAAATTAGTAAAGTTTGCTTTCTAAAATGTATTTTATAATTAAACCTGACATGAAAATTCATTTATAAATTACTATTTGTCAATAAAATGAAGTTCATGTGAATTAATACAAATTTTATATAAAATTTCAAATAAATTTTGTGAAATTCATTCATATTGAAATTCACTGAGCCATCATTATTAGTTTGTTTATATCAAAATTACAATGTGAGTGAATTTCCTTAAAAACAATTGTGCAGCAAAGAATTACTAGCAAAGATGGGTTCAGAAAGTGGAAAGTCTTTCACAGTCAATACCAGTAATAATCCATCACAAAACTTGAAAACTGAGCATCTCAATCCCCATGTAACCTACGCTAGTAAATCTGCACAGGATGATAGCAAAGGTGTATTTTCTCCAAGGAACTATAATAAGGAGGAAGCTGCAATATATAGATATAATTCTCAATTCTGCAATGGAATTGAGAGGCCTAAATCAGCATATAATATTTCCAAGAACATGGCTCCACAATCTTTTAGGGGATTGCATAGGCAAACAAATTCCGGTTCTAGTACATGGAGTCACTTGGGTGATGACCAAATAAAAGTTCCAGATGATGCAAACAGAAATGCTGCTGCTGCTGCTGCTGCTGTTTCAGTTGGTGAAGCAAATAGTAGCAAATGGAAAGGACTAAAAGATGAGGGGAAAGATTTTGAGATAGTTTGGCCTCCTATGGTTGTTATCGCAAATACAAGCCTTGAAAAAGATGACACGAACAAGGTGAGATTATTTTTAACTGAAGAGTGCTATACAGGTTTTGAAGTGGTATCATTTCTGTTTTTGGTTTTTAATTTCTGTTTCTCTTTTGTTTTGATGGAATTGTGGATTTCAGTGGACTGGTATGACAAGTCAAGAACTTCTGGACATGTTCAGCTCATATGATGGCATTGTTGAGGCTCAGCACTCATGGAATTGGACGGGACACTGTGGGTTAAGTATCTTGATTTTTGAGAGCTCGGTGATGGGTTATTCAGAGGCAGAGCGCCTGCATAAACATTTTGTAGAGGAAGGAATAGGTAGATTTGCTTGGAATCATCGGCCAGTCTACTTCCTACCCAGTGGGGAACGTCAACTTTATGGTTTCATGGCAAAGAAAGGAGATGTGGATAGCTTCAACAAGCACTATTCTAAAGGTATCTAAATATATGCTTTAAATGATATATAATAAACATGGTTGAAATGAGTATATTAAATTTATGCAATTAACATTCTGCATAAATAATTAGGCAAGCCAAAGCTGAAATATGAGATGAAATCCTACCAAGAAATGGTGGTGAACCGAATCAAGCAAATGAGTGAAAACCATCAGCAAAGTCATGCTAAAGGAAAAGCTAAACTGAATCACGAGCCAAGTATGGAGGAGGTACGTACAAATATTTTTTTAGTTTTTTTCTTTTTTTAGTGAATTTTGTTTTGATTGGGGTTTGAACTCAAAATCTCACAATTTTGAGGAGGACTCTAATACTATTGAACCAAAAACAAATTAGTGATAGAGAAAACTCGATCATGTTTATTAACTTGTAGATTTTGTTACTATACTACTTACGCTCACATTCATGTACAGAATTGCAGCTAATTGATTAATTGTGTGTTTACAAGGACCAGATAATAAAAATACCTGAAGCAAGAAATGACAAGGATGGCCATTTTGAAAAAATAAAACAAAAGCAAGAACAACAACAACAACAAGACAGTAGAACAGAAGAAATTGAGAGACCTGCAATTTCTGGGGGAAGGTTCAGTTTTAGTTGGGACTATTGGTGGAGATCCCAAGAAACACCAGATGTTGGAGAGCAGTCTATGTATGGTGGCAGGTCATGGAAAGAGATGGCCCTCCCAGTTCTAGGTGCTGCAATTCCCCTAGTGTGGAAAATTACTAGGTAGTTCCTAATCATATTCCTCTCTTTCACATTCATCCTTGGGTGAAAACAAATAGAACTAGTTAATGGTTTTGCTTCTCTTTTTTTGTTTTGGTCAGAAATATTGTCGAGCAAGCTAGCGCAAATACAAAAACGGCTTCGCCACATCCGACTCGTCCATCTAAGAATTACCGCACTTCAGGTGGTGGCTCCAAAAATAGCAAGCGACATGGAAAGAGAACATATTAATTAAGCCAATTTTAGAGTTGAATATTTTAATATATTTTAGACTGAACTATTCCTCTCTTTTTTTTCCTATCAAGTCCTCTGATAAATAATTTGTAATATTGTATTCTAGACTTTCAAATTGCATGCTATCGTACGGAAATTACATTTTATTAAGTTTTCAACAATTAATAACTTAATAATTGAATTCTGAAACTTTGAAATTATGTTATATTGAGCACTATATTAAATAATTTTGTTAACTGAGTTTAGTAAATTGAAGTTGGCGGTCCAATTTACGAATATATCTAATAGCATACTTTTAGAAGAAAAAAAAAAGTTTAAGATTTTGTTATTTAAAACTATCAAAAAAATAAAGAGAAATGACAGAAATGATTGATTGAATTGTTAAGTACAGGCTTACATGTGTATCTGTATATGTTCATTTTGTTCGGTAAGAAATTGAAATGCCCTACATGTAATACCTTTGTCAACTTGTTCTGTAGTTTTGACATAATCTAACTTAATAAATCCATGAACTACCTTTTCTCTTACAAAGTGATTCTCAATTTTTATATGTTTTGTTCTCTCGTAAAACATTAGAATTTTGGCTATGTGCATTGCTAAATCATTATCATAGTAGAGGATTGATGGTTGTTCATGTTTTTCATTGAAATCACACAATTTCACTAGAGGTAGAAGTCTGCTAAGATTTTTTAGACAACACTTTATTTTTTTGATTTTCAACTTATGAGACAACTTCTTAAAAAAGTACAAAATCTTGTCAGTGACCTTCTTGTTTGCCTGCAAGCTCTCCAATCAATGTTAGAATATGTTTTCAATTACACATTTAATTGAGATGAGAAATGAATTCCTTAATTTGGGATAGCTTTTAGATACATAACACTTTATAAGTAGCTGAAAGATATACCTCTATAGGTCTATTCATAAGTTGTGTTAAGAGTTGCACAATATATGCGATGTCATTTCTTATTGCATTAGCTTCCAACTAGCTTCCTGTATACCAATGGGATCTTGGATCAAGTATTCATTGTCATGCATTAGATGATGATTTATATCCATAGAAATATTTGAAGGCTTTGTTGCTAATAAATCATATTCCTGCCGCAATTCAAAAATATATTTCCTTTGGCATAAGAAAATTCCATTAACTACGGTTGAAAAGGAAAAGCTAAACTGAATCATGAGCCAAGTATGGAGGAGGTAAGTACAAATATACTTTTATTTTTTTAGTGAATTTGGTTTTGATTGGGGTTTAACTTGAAATTTCATAATTTTAAACATTTATAATACTGTTGAAATAAAAACTCATCAGTGATAGAGAAAAACTAGAGCATGTTTATTAACTTGGTAGTTATGTTACAATACAACTTACACTCACATTCATGTTTATATATATAACAAAATAAAAATTATATCCTAATGAACTAAAAAATCTGAAATTTTATATATTTTTTTTCTAAAATTTTAAATTTTATTAATTTTGTCTAAATTTTTAAATTTAATTACAATTATAGCCAACTCTCAAAATTGAAAGGTGGAATGACATAAAAAAAAAAAATTCAAAATTTTGTGTCATTTTTTAATTTTATCCAAAATTTTAAATTTTGTCAATGTTTATTAACAATTTGTATTTAATACAAATTCATCTTAATTTATAGTTTTTAAAATTAAAAATAATATAATGAATTTATTGTACCGTTTAATTTTCAAATTAATTTTCATTTCTATAAGATATATGAAAAATTAATTTTTAATTTTAAAAAATATTTGAGTTTAAATTATTTTAAAATTTATTAAAATTAAAAAAAAATTAAAAATTTTTATTCTAATTTAATTTTAAATTTAAATTTGCCACTTCTAATTATTGAAAAAAATGTAACATTGTTAATAGGTTTATTCTTTTAAAATTGAATTTAATATAATGTTTTCAATAGAATAAATAGATCACTCTTTAATATTAAAGTTAATATAATAAACTATCAATAAAAATAATTTTATAATAATTATATAAATCATATGTAATAAAATAATTTAATATATATGTAGAGAATTTTTTTTATTAAATAAAATAATAAATTAATTTATTATGGAGTTTAATTTATAGTTTGGTTTGTATAAGTATTTAAACAAGGGGACAATTTAAATAAATGAATGTAATTAATTTATTATACTTTACAAAAAATAAAAATATAATTTACCTTATTTATGAGATTGTGATTTAAACTGATTTTATATTAAATTAAAATTATTGATGAAAATTAATAAAATTTAAAATTTTGAACAAAATTAAAAAATAAAAGTAAAGTTTTAATTTTTGATAGGTTATTAGATATTTCAATATTGAAAATTGATTAAATTGACAAAATTTAAAATTTGAATAAAATTAAAAAATACACAAAATGTTATATATATATATTTTTTTGAAACAAAGCAACAATTTCATTAATAACTCAAATCATAAGTCAAGGCAATATCAAAAAATTGAGGTGCCTCAAACCATACAATGGGATTAGCATGAAAATAAGCTGCATGGGCAATAGCATGAGCAACTACATTTGCTGATCGCTTTACAAACGAGATTTTAACATCAGTACTCGCATTTAACAAAACAAAATATTCAGAAATAATTCTTCCAGATTCTGATTAGTCCACAGTTGTAGCAATAATAGCATCGACTACCAACTTAGCATCCATTTCAATATCCACTCCTCACAAGTCATGCTGCTGAATCCAAGATAGAACCTCTTTCAACCCCAAAGCCTCCGCCACATTAGTTGCATAGTATCCTGTCATCTGCTTAACCCCACACTCAAGGACGGCCCCAGCTGCATCTCTCCTTACCCAGCCAATGCCAATAAGTCTATCCGCTTGGCGAACTGCAGCATCCACATTAATTTTTGTTCTGCCCTCTCTCGGTTTTTGCCACTTACTCGAAATCAGGCCTGTAGAAACCGAACGTTGAACAAGTTGATGCATTGACATTGACAACCACTCCGTCCAAGACTCCATTGCCCGTATAATCACACCATTAGCACTAATAGGTACCTGCTTCCAGAAGAACTGATTACGCTCCCTCCAAATACCCCATAGCACCATACTAATCTTTTCAATTAATTTGGCTGCCCTGTACTAAGCATCTGTCACGACCCGATTTCCCGGATCGCGACGGTTCTAGGACACGGGAGATGTCAATGGCGATCGATATTCGTAGAACCCAATATCACATGCACAGTTTATAAACGATAATTAATTATCCATTTTAGTTAATTACCATTCACTCTGTTATTCTGTCAATCATTCTGTAATTTCTGCAATTGTCTGTAACAGTCATATATCATATCACAACATCATCATATAATTCAAAATATGATCATCAATATATACATATATTTATTTCCTAGCTAACCCATACATACCCAATGGAGCAGCTAGATAATGAACACCAAAATAATAATAATACACAGTATCAGAAAATATACATCAGATAAATGTTTGCAGATATCTCAGGATGACAGAAGACAGGAATCTGCACTCTACTCTTTTCCTGAAATAGTTAAACAAATAAAAGGGTGAGTATAGATGATACTCAGTGAATCTACATGCATCATCAATAAAACAGTAGGTAGTAATAAAGTAGTAGTATCAATAGGACAGATAACAATATGCAGAATCCATTTGGGTTACAGTAAAGCCAAGGAATCCAATGTAGGCTCGGTATCATATGGAAAGACAGATAAAGGAATGAACTGCATGAAAGGAAATCATATAATCTCCAATAATCCGTATATATGGACCATATAGGTCTCTAGTATCATATCTGTATCAGTAAGTATAAGACTGATCAGACCCTATGGCTAGACCCTATGGCCAGAACCATAGCCCCTCCCAGCTAGGATATCAGTAATACAATGTGTACATCGCTGACAGTATTTCTCTACTACCTTGTCGGGTCGATAGCTCTGTCAAGCCATATAGGGTCAATATAACAAGGGATATCATTATGCAACAATGACATCTAACAATCAATCAGTCCAATATCAATCAGTTCAATATCAGTCAATTCAGTTATCAATAAGTACAATGGCAATGCTATAGATAACAATCAATCAATGATAGATGGTTTGGCAATGAAGGAAAAACATGGAATAAAAGTTAGTTCGATAGCGGAAAACGGTAGGTCAATTGGCATGCCAACGTCGCTGGCGACAATGACATTCAAATGGTAGGCCTATAGAATACAAACCAATAGGTCAATGGCAAATGAACTAGGCATTTCATCAAACATATGGTGGGCATACAATGGCAAGCCAATAGGTTAGGTTTGGGTGCAAATTTGACTTGTTCAATTCAATCAACACAAAGCCACATTGTCAATAAAGGTATAGGCATCCAAGAAACATAATTAAACAACATTAAAATAAGATCAAATGGCATGGAAATTCAAACAAATTCCAAAGGGATGAATAGTGTCAATGGGTTCGGCCAACAAGATGGTTTCACATATGGTTTCCAATCAACATTTCAATGATATAGACATGTCATATGATGCAATGTAAACTCACCTAAACTTCCAAAGTGTCTTGGAAAATTGATTTCTACTCAATTTCACCAAATGGCCTATGTAACACACCTTTGTCCAATGTTGATTTCTACATCAGATAAACCACTAGTTTTTTTTTTCTCCCACTATGTTTTTACTAGTAAGATTTTAATTAGACATATTCTTTATAAAGATGGACATCCAAGGGGGAGTGTTATAAATGTATAGATAAATGTGGATGTCTATTCATCTATCCCACTACTCATAAGTTTTTATATTTAAATTTAATTTTATTGCATATTTATATTGTAATTTATGGTTGATTTATATATATTGTAACCTATGGTGAAGATGAATCCTATAAATAGAAGTTCATATTATTTTGTAATATACACCAATAAGATAATATAAATCTCTCTTTTTTATATTCTTATTCTTGTTCTTGTTCTTATTCTTGTTCTTGCTTTTATTTTCTTTATTTTTCATAACATTAATCAATTTATAAAATTTAAGTAATTTTTATAAAATTTGATATTTTTTTACAAAATATTAGAATTTGTAGTATAATATTTTATAAAAGTCATTTTTACAATATTTTATATTTTTTTTATAAAATATTGGGGTTTGCAATGTATTATTTTGTAAATCGTACAATTTATAAAATATAAGTCATTTTTACAAAATTTTGCACTTTTTTACAAATTATTGAAGTTTGTAATATAATATTTTGTAAATCATACAATTTACAAAATATAAGTAATTTTTATAAAATTTTGCACATTTTTAGAAATTATTGGGGTTTGTAATGTAATATTTTGTAAATCGTATAATTTACAAAATATAAGGCATTTTTATAAAATTTTACACTTTTTTACAAAATATTGGGTTTTGTAATGTAATATTTTATAAATTATATGATTTACAAAATATAAGGTATTTTTATAAAATTTTGCACTTTTTTACAAAATATTAGGATTTGTAGTGTAATATTTTGTAAATTGTACAATTTATAAAATATAAGCCATTTTTATAAAATTTTACATTTTTTTAAAAAATATTAATATTTTTAGTGTAATATTTTGTAAATTGTACGATTTACAAAATATAAGCCATTTTTATAAAATTTTGCACTTTTTCAAAAATATTGAGATTTGTAGTGTAAAATTTTGTAAACTGTACTATTTACAAAATATAAGCCAATTTTATAAAATTTTATATTTTTTTATTAAATATTGAGATTTGTAGCGTAAAATTTTATAAATTGTACTATTTATAAAATATAAGTTATTTTTACAAAATTTTACACTTTTTTACAAAATATTAGGATTTATAGTGTAATATTTTGTAAATTGTACGATTTACAAAATATAAGAATTTATAGTGTAAAATTTTATAAATTATACGATTTACAAAATATAAGCCACTTTTACAAAATTTTGTACTTTTTTACAAAATATTGAGATTTGTAATATAAAATTTTATAAATTGTACGATTTACAAAATATTAGCCATTTTAATAGAATTTTATAATTTTTTATAAAATATTGGGATTTGTAATGTAAAATTTTGTAAATTATACTACTTATAAAATATAAGCCATTTTTATAAATTTTTGCACTTTTTTTTACAAAATATTGGAATTTATAATGTAAAATTTTGTAAATGAAAGACTTTACAAAAATATCATCTATTTTTATAAATTTTTTCACTTTTCTTTTTTGTTAAAATATTAGGTTTTGTAGCGTATTTTTTTTTATTAATGTAAAGATTTATAAAATACTACTAATTTTTACAAAAATTTTCAATTTTTTTTACAAAATATTACTAATCTTTATAAAATTTTTCACTTTTTTGCAAAATATTGTGTTTTGTAGTATATTATTTTATTAATGAAAGGATTTATAAAATATTATCAATCTTTACAAAATTTTTCATTTTTTGCATAAATATTGAGATATATAGTGTATTATTTTATAAATGAACCACTTTATAAAGTGTCATTAATTTTTGCAAAAAATTTCACTTATTTATAAATTATTGGGGATGTTAGTGTATTATTTTATAAATAATTTCAATTATAAAATATCACTCATTTTTATAATTTTTTTATTTTTTTACAAAATATTAGGGTTTGTAATTTATTATTTTATAAATTGATGAATTTAAAAAATATCAGCAATTTGTTTAAAAATTTTGCACTTTTTTACAAAATACTTTTTTTAGTATATTATTTTGTAAATTAATTAATTTACAAAATATTAATTATTTTGCAGATTAAAAAAAATGAGGTGTTAAGTGGCAGAAATAATCACCAGGTAATATGGTGATTTCAAGAAAATACCTGGTGATTTTAAGATAGACAAAAGTCAAATTTTCAAAAATAATCACCGGCTGAGCAGATAATTTTCAAAAATCACCTGGTAAATTGTGGACATACAGTATTTTAAATTTCAAAAATCACTTATATTTTCTCTCTCCTCAAAATATAACTATTTTTTACAAAAAATTTTACTTATTTATATTTACAAAATATTGAAATTTATAGGGTATTATTTTATAAATAAATACATTTACAAAATATCACTTTAAAAAAAAAAATTCCACTATTATAGAGAAGATTAATTAATTAATATAGTTAAGTCTCAATTTAATTAGGTTTCATGTTCATATTAGCTAGTTTAATATAAAGATCTACAAAATATTATCAAGTTTTATAAAAAAATTCTTTTTTTTTGCAAAATATTGGGTTTTATAGTATATTATTTTGTAAATGAAAGGATTTACAAAATATTACTAATTTTTACAAAAATTTTCACTTTTTTACAAAATATTATGTTTTGTAGTATTTATTTTATTAATGAAATGATTTATAAAATATTATCAATTTTTACAAAATTTTTCATTTTTTCATAAATATTGGGATATGTACTGTATTATTTTGTATATGAACCACTTTATAAAATGTCACTATTTTTTACAAAATTTTTCACTTATTTATAAAAATATTGGAGATTTTAGTATATTATTTTATAAATAACTTTATTTACAAAATATCATTCATTTTTATAATTTTTTTTTTTATAAAATATTGGGGTTTGTAGTTTATTAATTTGTAAATTGATGAATTTAAAAAATATCAGTTATTTATTTAAAAAATTTTACACTTTTTTTTCAAAATAATTTTTTTTAGTGTATTATTTTATAAATGAACTATTTTATAAAATGTTACTAATTTTTGCCAAAAATTTCACTTATTTATAAAATATTTGGTATTTTAGTGTATTATTTTGTAAATAATTTCATTTAAAAAAAAATCACTCATTTTTATAAAAATTTTATTTTTTACAAAATATTGAGATTTATAGTTTATTATTTTACAAATTGATGAATTTAAAAAATATCAGCTATTTGTTTAAAAATTTTACACTTTTTTACAAAATACTTTTTTTAGTGCATTATTTTGTAAATTAATCAATTTACAAAATATTCACTATATTGTAGGTTAAAAAAAAAGAGGTGTTAAGTGGCAAAGATAATCACCAGGTAATACGGTGATTTCAAAAAAACCATTTAGTGAATTTTAAGAATCTAGTGATTTTGAGATAGACAAAAACCGAATTTTCAGAAATAATTACCGGGTGAGCAGGTGATTTTGGCAGGAAAACAAGAGTTTTAAGAAAGAAAACAGGTTAACCGGGTAATGAAAGCAAAAATTACTATGACCAATTTAAAAATAACTATTTAAAACTCAAGTAATGTTTACTTTATTTTTTATCAAGTAACTATAGCACACACCAGGAAATTGAAATGCCCTCCATGTAATACCTTTGTCAACGGGTACATAACTTGTTCTGTAGTTTTGACATAATCTAACTTAATAAATCCATAAACTACCTTTTCTCTTACAAAGTGATACTCCATTTTTATATGTTTTGTTCTCCCGTGAAACACTAGAATTTTGGCTATGTGCATTGCTAAATCATTATCATAGTAGAAGATTGATGGTTGTTCATGTTTTTCATTGAAATTACATAATTTCACTAGAGGTAAAAGCCATAGATCCATAATCAACTTCTGCTGAGCTTTTTAAGACTACACATTGTTTATTTGATTTTCAACTTATATGACAACTTCTTAGAAAAATACAAAACCTTGTCATTGACCTTCTTGTTTCCCTGCAAGCTCTCCAATCACTGTTAGAATATGCTTCTAATTGCAGCTTTAATTGAGATGAGAAATTAATTCCTTAACTAGGGATAACTTTTAGATACATAACACTTTGTAAGTAGCTGAAAGATGTACCTCTACAAGCCTATCCATAAGCTGTGTTAGGAGTTGCACAATATATGCAATGTCATGTCTTATTAAGGTTAATACATTAGCTTGCCAACTAGCTTCTTGTATACCAAGGGATCTTGGATCAAGTGTTCATTGTCATGCATTAGATGATGATTTATATCCATAGGAATACTTGAAGGCTTTGTTGCTAATAAATCACATTCCTGCAACACTTCAAGAGTATATTTCCTTTGGCACAAGGAAATTTTATTAACTGTTCTGGCAATTTCTTGACCCAAGAAGTATCTCAATTGTCCAGGGTCCTTCAGCTTAAAGTTAGAGCTCAATATGCCTTTAAATTATGAGATTAACAACAAGTTATTGCTAGCAATAGCTATGTCATCTACATGGACCAGTAGCATAATAAAACTAGTATATGTACTTTTGAAGAAAAGTGAATAGTATATGTACTTTATCCTCCTAAATCTGATACACTTTAGGAATGTCCATGTAAACTTCCTCCAATAAATCCCCATTGAAGAAAGCATTGTTGACATCTAGTTGAGTTAAATACTATCCTCTGATAGTTGTTAAGGCTAGAAAGAGTCTAATAATAGTATGTTTGGCTACTGGGCTAAAAGTCTCTTCGTAGTCAAAATCAAGTTTTTTAATGTATCCTTCAGCCACTAACCTAGGTTTGTGCTTGTCAATACTACAATTTAATAGGAATTTTGTATTGTATACCCATTTGCATCCAATGAGAACTTTATTTCTTGGCAAGGGATTTACTGTCCATGTGTTGTTTTGAATCAATGCTTGCAATTCAACATCCTTGGTTTGTTGCCAATGAAAGGATTGAACAACTTGTTCATAAGTCAAGGAGTCAGGAGTTGAAGAAATGGATAAAGCAAATTACTGATATGAATGAGAAAGATGAGTGTAAAAAAGATAATCAGATAAAGGATAAAGCATAGAAGAGACCTGAGAGTTTGAAGAAGGTTTCATAATATTTATGATGAAAAATTGTGAGAAAAAAAGGTAGTTTGGAAGTTCTATGGCTACTTCTTAGAACAAAAGAAACACGATTGAGGTCAGGTAAAGGCTAAGTGGATTTATTAGTTGAAAGTGAGGGCTAAATGGATATATTAGTTGAATTAAGTGTATATGATTTTGTGGTTGGATTAGAACTGGAAGTTGATTTTGTAGGAATATCTGGCAGATATGGAGGGTTTGTAAGTTTAACATCAGAAGGGACTGAAGGTAAAACAAGAGAAGGGGACTATTGTTGTGTAATAAAAGGTCATGTTCTAATAAACTTAAAATTAGGTGGAAAGCCTTCCAACCTGTAACATTGTTCCTTGATATGTCCAAGTTTACCACAATATGTACATATCAGGTCTGACTTTCCCCTCCTAATTGCCATTAGTTAGTTTGTGATTGCAAATTGATTGTCCTATGATTTTCTTCTCGCATAATCATTATAAGCTTAATCTAGGGTAGGAAATGGTTTCACGAGAATTATCTATGATCTCAAGGTTGAGAATGAACCATTGAATCCATTTAAGAACTTAAACACATAGTCCTTCTATTGATGCTCTGCATATATTTGGAAACATCCTTGATTACACTGTCCACATTTACAGTGAGGTAATAGCCTAAAATTCCTTAATTTCTCCCAAACTCTACTCAACTTAGTAAAGTATACATCAATAGTTTGAGTACCTTATGTGATTGTACTAAGCAAATGATGAAGGTGACAAATTCTCAAATCATCAGGTTGAGAGAATCTCTGGTTGAGTTTCTCCCAAATTTTGCTAGCTTCCTCCATATAGAAGATTGTTGATGCAATAAGAGAGGAAATTGAATGCAGTAGCCAGAAAACCATCAAATTATTACAGAGAATCCAAGGCAAGTAGAAAGAACTCTCTAATACATGCATAGGAATGTTGTCATTAAGAAAATAAAGTAACGGAAGCCTTCTAAGAAAATAACGTAGCGGAAGTCTTCTAAGAGTCTATTGATTCTAGATGAATACCAGACTAATAGGTATCAAAGTTCGTTGATTCAAAATAATACCGAAAATTGAAAGAAACAACTTTCACACAAAAATGTTATTTTAATTCAATTCAAAAATTGTCTCAACCCTAAAATTTATATGATTATTTATAGGAAATAAATTTCAGAAAATCCTAGAATTCTAATATAGTAATTTATTCCGAAAAAAAAAAAATTACCAAATTTACATAAATAAGGAAAAGAATCAAAACTAACTTAAATGGGGAAACAAATTAAAAATAATATAATATTTTAAATAGTCCTTAAAAATAAGTTTCCTACCAAAATTAATTAAAGAAAATATAAAATACTAAAACTATAAAAATACAAATAATAAAAAACAATAACTCTTGTTAGTCTCCATCATTCTTTCTATGGTAGAGAAAATTTATTCTCAAATTTTCAGCAACATTATCATCATAAGATTTCTTAAATAAAATAATTTTATATTGAACATACATGACCGTAAAATATTCATAAAAAATGTGAAATTTTATAATTTTCTTTATGATTCTCATCCAATTTGTCTAATAACTTTCAATATAAGTTTTAGTTAAATTTTTTTTGATAAATTGAAAATCAGTTACGGTAGAAAGATTAATGGAGAATGGATCTTCATAATAATACTTTTCATTTTTGTGAATTAGTGTTGTGACCTATTATGATTCTCAATAAATGATGAAACTATTACAGTAGATAATAATATTTTTTCATCAGGATAATTATCAAATACTACAAGTAAATCCCAATTGATAATTGACATTATTTTTGAGGCATGAAGATTAAATATTTGATTTATTAAAAGCTCGTTCACCTATTGATTAACTGATCAATCACTTGTATCATACGTTCTTTCATATGATTTATGATACGTTGAATCATCTGAGTTGTTGCGTCACGGTAATAAATATTCTCTACAGGTATAGTCTGACGTTCTCTCCTTGATAGCATGGTTTTTAAGGAACGAGCGCAAATTATGATACCAATTGACATAGCGGAAGTATTCTAAGAGTATATTGATTCTAGATGAATACCAGACTAATATGTATTAAAATTCGTTGATTCAAAAGAATACCGAAAATTGGAAGAAACAACTTGCACACGGAAATGTTATTTTAATTCAATTCAAAAATTGTCTCAACCCTAAGATTTACATTACTATTTATAAAAAATAACTTTCAGAAAATTTTAGAATTCTAATATGGCAATTTATTCTAAAAAGAAAATAAATCACCAAATTTACATAAATAAAGAAAAGAATCAAAATTAACTTAATTAAGAAAACAGATCAAAATTAATATAATATATTATATAGTGTCTAAAAATAAATTTTCTACCAAAATTAAATAAAAAAAATAAAAAACATTAAAAATACAAATATGAAAAAATAATAACTTTTGTTGATCTCCATCAAAAACTTTGCTTGTTTAAACTGTAAATAGGAATGATCTCTTCCATGAAGCAAAATTCATGGAAGTGAGTTACAGAAATACAATGACTGAACTGTGATTCTTTAAATGATGAAGAAAATAAGGAAATGATGGATCATTAAGAGGAATTAAACGAGTGAATGCTGAGATATTTTGAGGGACACCTGTAGAAGTTGATTCTGCCATAAAAAAATAAAAAAAAAATCTAGAGTGAATGATAACTTGAAGAAGATTCTAGAGTGAATGACAACTTGAAGAAGAAGAAGGAGGAAAATATCTAGAATAACAAAGAAATATCTAATTGCTCTTATACTATCATGAGAATTCAGAGAAGTGAAAGAGAAATGATTGATTGAATTATCAATTACAAGCAAAATGTGTACATATATACAAAGAAGAGAAACAGAAGAACCAGTGAGAGAAATATAGCTGAACTAACTAAAACTTATGCATACGATCATCTAACTGAATCAATTACAATTAACTAACACTAAATAAATACTTTGTTAACAAACTAACTACTTAAAGCTGATTTAATTTTCCAATTTCCTTTTCACAAAAACTTTAATACAGACCTTGTTGAGTTAAGATTTATGTCTAAGACCTAATTTTAGTTATTCTATACATAGGGTTTTAATATCAACTTCAGAGGTAGATTTTAGTAGAAATTCATGAATTAAAAATTATAAAATGTATTAAAATGTCATCAATCAATATAGAAGTCAAATCTACATTTACATTAATTTATTGTTGAATTTCTCATATATTCATATTTAATTGAATAATTAAATTTTATATATTTTTAAAATAAATTTTAATATTTAAAACCCACAACAGTAATTTATTATATAATTAGAATTCATATTGACCTATTTATATCACATGGGCTAGGGTATGTTCATTTAAAGTTAATTCTATATATTATTAACCTAAATTTTAAATTTATAATCTACCGGTATTTGCATATTATTTTAGACAATAAATTTACGATTGATTCTCCATCTTTAATACTTAAAAATAAATAAATAATTTAAATAATAAAAGTAATGTTAAATAAAATTATATATATATGACCAAATTATTTAATAATGCAAAGTAAAAAATAAAAAAAAATAAAAAGACAAAAAAGGTCAAACAACACATGACCCCCACACTCCACTAATTGACTGTGGAAATACCAGAGAAAGAAAGCAACCAAATTATTAGTCCAAAAGGTTAGCCCCTCAAAGAAGTTTCCTCGTAAAGAAAATTTCTACTTCCAAGTGAAGTTCTTGTGAAATTGCCTCGTAAAGAAAATTTCTACTTCCAAATGAAGTTCTTGTGAAGTTGCCTCGTAAAGAAAATTTCTACTTCCAAATGAAGTTCTAGGTGAGCTTGTTAATAAATACAAGTTAGATAACAAGCTACTAAGTTGCAGAGAAAACAGAGAGAGCCTCAAACTAAGAAATTATTCTAATATGGCAATAGCACCAGCTTCATCAGCCTTTCATCTTCTTCCTCTAAATGATAATGATGGGCATGGCCACTCATTCCCATCTAATTTCTTGACCCAAAATGAAGACGATCAGCTTTTACTTCTGTTTGATGCTGCAATGGCAGAGGAACTGCAATTTCAAGAAGCTTTAAAGGCTTCTCTTTTCACTCCTCATTCTCAGAAGCCCACTTCAGAACTAATTATTGGTCTTCCATCTCTTGATCAAGTGAAAGTAATAAGAGGTGAATCATCTCTTAATTTCTGTGAAATTTGCAGCGAAAGGAAAGAAAATGAGAAATTTTTCAAGAATGGGAACTGTGACCACTCATTCTGCTTAGATTGTGTGAGCAATCATGTGCAAGCAAAGATCAAAGAGGGCTTCAAGATTGTTACATGTCCAGGCTTAAATTGTTATTCTGTCCTAAATTTGGATTCTAATAAGCATTTGCTGCTCAGTCTTTGGGAGGAAGCACAACCTATGGAGGTGTCCATTCCAAACTTTGCTTGCAGGTTAGTGCATAATTCATTTAATTAAAGTTAAAATAGCATATAATGCCTACTCAGTTTAATCATGGTTTGTTAGCTGTGTTAGCTGGTATTTGTCTTTTATTAATTAGTACTATCATATTATTAGATGAGCCAGAGTTTCTGTAAGGATGTTAATTAATTTGTTTTAACTTAATTTTAACCCTTTCTTAATAAATAAATAAACCATAATTTTCCCTCCAAAATGATAATAGTATATTATAAATCCCATTAATAAAAAGATAATAATCTTAAAAAATAAGATATAACTCTATAACTCTAGGTTAATTAAACATTACTCATAATGTCAATATTATACATTAAGCCAAGATCCATTAGTTAAAAAAAAAAAGTAGATATTAACTTAGAGCTTGTTTGAATGAGCAATTGGTGTTTAGGTTTTCAATTAGTAGTTTTTAGTGTTAAATAAATTCAGTATTTAAAATAATATTTGAAAATATATGAGTTATTAATTAAAAATAATAAATAAAATACTCAAAATTAAATTAAAATTTATAATTATTAATGACTGACCTTTCATTGCTCACACTAGATGTAAATAATGAACCGTCCTTAATTGAACCCAATAGGGCTTAGAATTTTGGTGCCACGACCGCACCAAGACCTTTGACAATTGCAAACGGCCACCCGTTCTTAGAACAACACTTTTTTAGTCGGATTGGGCCAAATTTAAAACTTCAATTTGTATTTATTTTTAATGTTTGGAACCAAATCAATATGAAATTTATTTCATTTTGAAATAAATTTTATAATAAAAAAACTCATTTGCAATTAATTGTTATATTTATTATTTTATATCATAGTTTAGACAAATATTATCAATTTTAATAAAATTTAATTAAAGTATAATTGCAAGTTATTTGAGTAAATATTTCATTCATTTTGAAATAAATGTTTTAATTTAATTATTTTATTTTTTAATTTAAATTACATTTTATCTTAAGTTGACAATAATGCTCTCATTAAAAATATGTTGAAAAATAAAAAAATTAATTAAGAGATATAAAATATAAGAAAATTAAAAAGGTAAAGAGAGATTAAAATAATTAATAAATTAAAATAATAAATGAATTAAAAAAGTTAAAATAAATTATTAACAATCGTATATTTTATAATTAGAATGTTTATTTTTGAACGGAATGAGTAATTATTTAAAATGATTGAATAGTTAAATTTGATATCTCTTAATGTTTCAAATGGACAATGTATTCAAATAGATCCTAAAAATTAAACATATATTGGAAACATGTGAAAGTATAAATTTGTAAAATTTGACAATTCTGCATTTATTTTGTCTGTTTCATTGGCTATTATATTATATCAAAATTTGATTCAATTTCATTCAAAACTATGTGATACAGCAAAGAATTACAAGCCAAGACTAGTTCAGAAAAGGGAAATGAAATTTTGCCTTCCATTGCCGGAACAATTGAATCTGCAGAACTTGATTGCAAGCAGATAGTTCCTGTAAAGAAAGCTGCAACTACAAGCAGAATTCCAGCAGACTATATATTTGACAACAGTAATAATTCTCAATCTAGATTATCACTCAGCAAAGAAAATGAAATACCCAAATCAATTCACAGCTCTTTCAAGAACATGCCAACACTATTCTTTGATAGCCCATTGAAACAAAGTACTGATTCTGTTCTCCAAGAAAAAGCTGCTGCTGCTCCTGTTGATGATGTTGATGATGATAGTGACTCTGATGCATTGCTTGATACCGAAGATTACGATTCAGAAGGAAGTCCAAGAAGTCCTGAGACTTGCAAGAAGAGTAAATGGTTCAAGAAATTTGTTGAGGGATTAGCAAATTTAAGCTCTAAGGATATCAAAGACCCAGCTAGACAATGGCATTGCCCTGCATGTCAAGGAGGTGCAGGCGCTATCAAACGGTATCTAGGCCTGCAGGCCCTGATCCAGCATGCCAAAACCATAGGATCCAAATTGAGGCTTCACAAAGAGCTTGCTCAATTGTTGGAAGAGAATTTGCTTAGTAATTATAAAGAAACTTCTGAAATTCCTACTGCAGAAGCAATTTGTCCTAAATGGAAAGGTTTAAGAAATGCCAACAAAGATTATGAGATTGTTTGGCCTCCCATGGTTATAATTGCCAATACATTCCATAAAAAGGATGACAACGATAAGGTGAGATTCATACTTTATTTTCCCATTCACATAAATACAATTTTCGATTAAATGCCATAACTAATATAGAGAAGAGAACTAATATAGTGATCGAATTGTGGATTTCAGTGGATTGGGATGACAAATCAAGAGCTGCTGGACACGTTCAGCTCATATGATGGTATTGTCAAAGCTCAACAGCCTTACAATTGGAAGGGACATTCTGGGTTCAGTATCTTGATTTTCGAAAGCTCAGCCAAGGGTTATTTAGAAGCAGAACGTCTACATATGCATTTTAAAATGGAAGGAACAGGTAGAGACTCTTGGATTAATAGGCCGGTCTACATCTTACCCACTGGCGAGCGCCAACTTCATGGTTTCTTGGCAACAAAAGAAGATTTGGAGATCTTCAACAATAAGTATTTTAAAGGTATACATGTATATACTTCATATATAAATAAAATTTAACGCCATGTTTGGTATAAATTGCATCATAAATTTTCATTCATTCTACATACAAAACTGTGAAATTTCAATTGAATTTCACAGAACTTGTGTGGAATTCATTTATACCAAACAGGGCATAAAGAATATTTATATTTACAAATTATGTAATTGACTTTATGCGTTATTAATTAGGCAAGCCTAAGCTGAAATATGAGGTGAGATCGTACCAAGAAATGGTGGTGAACAGAATCAGGCAAATGACTGAAGATAATCATCAGCTACTCTGGTTGAAGAACAGAGTTGCTGAGCAGCAAAGGCGGGCTCAAGAACTTGAAGAATCCAATACTATGTTGAAGGAGAAGATGCAAATGTTAACCAGGGATATGGATATTTTGAGAGGTAAAGCCAATCAACAGCATGAGCAGAGCATGGAAGAGGTATGTGCAATTAATTCTTGCCAAATTCAAATCAATTTGTGTCTTAGTAAGTAAAGGTAATGTACTAATCTATTCAAATTTTAAAAAATCAAACAAACCAATACTTTTTTATTTATATTTTTCTGTATATTAATATACTAACAGAAAATAAATAATTTCAATTCAATTTATTTTTTTCATCATTATTTACTTATTTAGGTTTGGTTTAACTTAGCTTATACAAAAATTTGATTTGATTCGATTTTTTCTAGATAGATAAAATCTCACACCTAATTAGAAATTTAAATCCTAATAATAGTTATAATTTTTTATTTTTTAGCATTAGGAAAAGGGAATTTAAATATGAATATATTATTCATGTGGATTGCATATCCACCCATCTTTATGCTATTTAACTGACCATATATAGAAATGAATTTCTTAAAGGTGGAATCTCTAGAGCAATTTTACAAGGAGCAAATCAGAACAATTCTTGAAGCAAAAAATGACAAGGATGAAGATTTGGAGAAAACACAGCAGGAGGAAGATGAAGAGCAAGAAAGAGCAAATCTTGCAAACAGAAATGATTACAAATACAGGTATATCCATATATAGATACAATTCGACTTGTGTTGCATATATTATTACAATATATCTAATTACTGTTCTTTTGAGTCTTTAATTTAATACATTAGTAATTAGTTTTGGTGGCAGAAACGAAGAAACTACAAACCCATAAAGAATCAAGAAAAGGGAAAGGAAGCAGTGGCAGAGGCAGAGAGCTTTGAACCGATAATTGGAGAAAAGGTCAGTTATGCTGTGATTGTAGGGATGAAGAACCGGTTGAGACACCGAATAATGAAGCGAGGTCTTCCAGCTGTGGAGATCGCCACGCATGATGAAACAACTACGGATGAATTTTGATTTTGTGTGCTTAAGTAGTTTATACTAAAATATATAAAATAAACATATTTCTAGATTGTATATTTGTATTTGTTTGGTAATTTAACATCACGGCTTGATTATAAATTTTTGTTAAACTAGTGATTTAAATGCTCTTTGTGGTTTATAATTTTATTTAATTTATTTTAAAATTATATATTTTCTATAATTTTTTTTTAATTATAATTACATTTATATATACTTTCCATGAAAAAGCATAATAACATTATATAATAGGTACTTTTTTTTTTGTATAAGTTTAGTTTTCTAAATTGCAATATAAATATAAAGAAATTAAATTGTTGTTATTATATGGAAAAATTATAATATAACTTAAAGTATATAATTTAAAATTTTAATAAACTCACCTATAATTATAAAAGCTAATTTACAATATGAAAATTGTTAATTCTAAAGCTAATTTATAAAGATTTTAATTGGTGAAAATTATTATAGGCAAAATAAGTGTATATATATATATATAAAGCTAGGGACAAATTTTAATTTTTATTTATTTATATAAGACAAGATGGAGTGTATACTCCTGTATATAAATTATAATTTTTTAATTCATAATTTTAATATGTGATTATTTGCATTAAAAACTAATTAATCTGTGTAAAATTAGTTAAAAGCACAAAAATCTTTAAATTATTTAATTAGGTCCATTTGTCATAGTCCAATCAAATATTGAAAATATGAATTAAGCAGGATACCAAGAACAACAATGGCAGATTAAACAAGTAAACCTAGTTTAGCAAGTGCGTAGGTACAAAACCATCACCTAAACTTAAACCAGATTTAGTGTACATAAGTTAACTAAACTAGTCAATCAATAAGATAAGATGAAGGAACTGCTTCTGGAGCAAAAGTTAAGTTGTCAGTTTTTTAAGTAATGTGCGTAGAGACCTCAATGCTGGTTGTCGACGCTTATTTATACTTGACAAGGTGACAACAGTAACTAGGGGCAAAAATAAGAAAGGGATTATTGAAACTACCATAAGGGCCAAAAGGGAATTCTAAAAGGGATAGTCAATCCGGTGCGTTTTTGCATGTTAAAACTCTGGACAGAAAAAAATGTTGGACTTTGGTACTTACTGGTTCTTGGGCAGGATGAATTTCTTGGGTAGTATTATTATATTTATAATTTAGTATGATTAAAAATTAGAGAAACTTATACAGTGTACGAATTTCTATATTTTTTCGTATTTATGAGGCTTTTTTTTTTAATTTTTAATTTTTTAATATTTCAAAAATATGATTGTTTATTTATATTTACTTTTTTTATTTTTTTGGTCATGTTTAACTTTTTTTTTTTTTATCTTTTCATATGCTTTAATTATTTTTGTACTCACATATTACTTGGAGCTAAGTATTGTGAGTGAAGGAAGAAAAATTAAACTTGGAGTTGATCATGAATATAATGATGGTAAAATTATATTTATTTTATTAAAAAATTATATTTTTGAAATAAAACATTTCCCATTGTAAAAATAAAATTTTTTATTCTTTTTCCTATATTTTTGTAAATTTCCCTAAAAATTAAAAGAGAGAGAAAGTTATCATGATCTCATTGCCTTTCTTAATTATGTCCCTTTTATCTTATTTAAAACTTTGATTGGCCTCTTGATAAAGTAAGAAATTTACGAATAGGAAATGCAATATAATACCATAATAGGAACTACAAAATTTATTTATTTATTATTATTATTTTATATCATCCAGAAAATTTATTATTACGTGTCAAGCAATTCTATTAAAAATTTTATATTTCTAAAAAAATTATATTATCAATATTTGTATAAATCTTAAATAAAATTTATATAAATCAATATGTATAATATTTTATTATTACTTTTTCAATTGGATGATATGTTTTTTCATATTAGCATTCTAAATTATTTAATTAAAAGATAAATATTTAAAATTAATAAATAATAATAATAATAGTTTTTTTTTTTTTTGCCGTATTTTGAAGTCACATCAGTATCTTCAAAGTCAAGGCTGTTAGATCGGAAAGACTGAAACAAAGAACTCAGAACCAAAACGTGGTCAAAGAGGACGGTCTCTGGTCAGAAAACAACTGCAATACTATATTTTTCTATAAACAAACACCCCAGTAAAAACAGTAAAAATAAATTAACAATTTAATTCAAATTATTTTATAAAAAAATATGTATTTGAAGTCATAAAATTTATTATTTAAAATTATTAAAAAAATAAATAAATATATTTTTATTTATAAAAATATGTATACGCAGAAAAAAATATGCTAGTAAGAAATTTTCCCCTCATTCAAATTAAGCTTCTTTTTTTTTTTTATGCTAGATCCAGATCTATCACTGGAATCTAAGGAGAAGAGGACAGCAACAAAGAACTGGATTTAGTTTAATTGTAATATAATTAATTAGTATTAACATCACTGTATGGGTGTTTAGTAAAAAATTTATATGAGTATTTAGTAAAAAATTTTGATGTACGTTTAACTTTTTTTTTTTCACCAACTACATTATAACTTTTAATTACTAATAATTATTAATTATTAAGTACTTATTAGGTAGTCAAATAAATATTATTTATAAAAAATTTTAAATTGAATTTTTTTAAAATATTTATTTTTTATTAAAAAAATTAAATTATTTTCTAAAAATAATACTTAAATAAAAAATAAGTATTAATATTTATTCTTAATGATTTTTGAATATAATAATAATTAATAATTAATAATAATTTTATCAAATATTTATAATAATTAATTATCAGTTACTAATTATCAATTATCAATAATAGCTAACAGTTTAGTTAAATTGTTTTTTATAATATTAAAGAAATTATTTATTATTAAATAATATTAAAATTATCTATAAAATTATAAAATTTTAAATTCGAAAGTCAACCGAAGCTAACAAATAAAAATTTAAAAACAACAATAATTAAAGAGCGAGAAGCTTGTAAAAGCCATGTGTCCCCTTATTGAGATTTGAGACGTTTACTAATTTATTTGAAAATATAATTCATTTTTATTCTAATAATGATAATAATTTGCTCCTATTATGAGTTCTGACAACCCTTTGTCTTGCAAATTGCAATCCTCCTTGAACAGAATAAATTCGTTACTAAAACTACATTGGCATAGGTAGTGAATATAGTGGTTGAAATGGATGCTCTGGTAATAATACAAGGTGTGCTAAGGAAAGCAAATGATAATTCAGCACTTAGAAAATTAATTTTGAATGAAAGAAAAATTAAATTTTTTTATGAATATACAAAAATTTTTTAGAAATTAATTTTAAGTAAACTGAAATTATGTAAAAAAAAAAAAAATTAAACGAATCAAATAAATTTTTTTTTATAAATTAATGAATTTTTTTTTAAGGTGCGCTTACTCATTCAGACTCAAATATCCATTCATTCCTATAATTCAAAGATCTAATTGTATTTCTTTATGAAAATAATAAAATTGTATTTTATTCAGAGTTAAGCAAATGAGATAGCTAATGCTATGGCAAGGTTATTTTGTTTACATGATAGCCCTTGTGTTTGGAATGAGCCTCCATCTAGATTGGATGACATTAGATTTTTATGCTCTTAGATTCAGTATGTTTCCTTTATTATGTTCATAGAGATAGTCCTTTATTTTGTGCTCTAGGACTTGATATGGACTTCCCATTTGGTCTCATTTAGTGCCACATTCTATTTGTTCCTTTGTTGAAGCTTATATTTCAGCTTTGATTTAATAGAATTTCATTCATGCTTCATTCAAAAGAAAGAAAGAAAGAAAGAAAGTATTTTATTTCTTATACTACAAAAATAGTTTTTTTTTTTTTTTAAATAAAATGAACAAAATAGATATTAAGAACATTGATTCATGATATTATATGATTACGAAAAAAAAAAACGAAAATTAAAAATTTATAATTTTTTAATTAATTTTATTTTAAATTATTTTCACTTATTATCTCTCAATTTATTAATAACACCCAATATTAATATTATTCCTTGATTTCATTTTCTAAATATTAATAACATTTTAATTTTAATAATATTAATATCATTAGTGTTTAATTCCAATCAATTTTAAGTAAAAAAAAAAAAACTTGGAATCTGTCAAAGTATTTTTAATATTTTTCTAAATAAAAATTAAACCATCTAAATATATGTTTTTTAGTGAAGTAAATAAATTTGATCAAAATTAGTCATTAATGACATTAGTATTATTAAAATTTATATTTATAAAACGAAAATGAGAAACTAGAATGTATAAGCTGATAATAGCAGATGAAATTAATCCATTTCATCTCCAATTACTTGGATTGGGCTCTGTGTCAGTGAAAATTGAAAAGAAGACAAAATCTATGAAAAATTGGGCTTAACCTAGTTAGCCATTTGTGTAGTAGGTGAAGGGCAGCATTCCAACCAGCTGACAATTTTGCCCAACAAAAAATGGACTGGTGGTAGGTAAAAAAAAAAGACAAGTTGAATAAAATAAAACAAAACTAATCCAAAACTAATAGTTTATAATAAATTAAGAAACACCTCTCCCTTTTTTTTTCAAGAATTATTATATAAATATAAATAATAAATAATTATTAGGTAAAACTAAAATATTTTTCTTCTATTTATATAAAAATAAATTTATATATTATTTATGTAAAAATAAATTTATATGTGATTAAAGTTAAAACACATTTATATGGATTTATTTTTATACGAATAAAATGATGATTTCTTTAAATAATTATTAATTATATATAAATATAAAAAAATTAAATTTATAAATTCTATAATTCAAATAAATTTAAATGCAAATTAATGTCTAATAAAAATGAATTTCTAACAAAAAAATTTTAATATTTTTAGTACAAATGCGAATCAACTAAGATAAAGATGATTGATTTCTCTCTCGTGAAAAGTCAATATTCAATTTAAATTTTATTTTATTTTATTTAATATCTCGTTTCTTATATCATATATATTTATGCATGATATATTATTAATAAGAAATTATTTTCTATCAATTTTTTTTTAAAAAAAATAATTAATACATGTAAAATTATATAAAACACGTAAAATTCTAAATCAGATAGATAATCCCAATTACAACCTCCAAATTCTTCACACAACCAAACCATTGGACCCCACAACCAACCGCCGATACCAATCCTTTCTCACCAACCCAACTCCACAATTCATCACCCTTTGCGAATCACCAAACCCACTTTTCTATTGAATTCTTTTTCGATCTTTCTTCTTTTCCTATTTTACCCTCAACCATTTACTTAATTGCCGATTTTATCCTTTCACCAACCAAATATCCCTATATCAGACCCATTACCTCTCCTCTCTTCTCAGAGGGAACTCCAAAACAATAAAAAGTGCCCCTCTGAAACATCAAATCTCTCTGTTTTTCTTCTTCTTCATCTTCATCTCTCTGCAAATTCTCATTACAACAATGGAGACCCCATTAAAGCAACAACAGCAAGAAATCACATTTCGCTCTAAGCTGCCTGACATTTACATCCCCAATCACCTTCCTTTACATTCGTACATATTTGAAAACATTTCTAATTACTCATCACGCCCCTGTTTGATCAATGGTGTCACTGGGGATACCTATACTTATGCAGAGGTTGAGCTCACTGCTCGCAGAGTTGCTTCTGGGCTTAACAAACTTGGCATTAAACAAGGCGAAGTTATTATGCTTTTACTCCATAATTCTCCCCAATTCGTTCTTTCCTTTCTTGGAGCTTCATTTCGTGGTGCCATTGCTACTGCTGCAAATCCTTTCTTTACCCCTGCAGAAATTGCCAAACAAGTTAAGGCTTCCAATTCAAAACTCATAATCACACAATCTACGTATGCAGAGAAAGTTAAAGAATTAGCAAATGAGAATAATATAAAAGTGTTATGTATAGACTCTGCTCCAGAAGGGTGTTTACATTTCTCAGAGCTAACAGAGGCTGATGAGAAAGACTTGCCGGAAATTGAAATTAGCTCTGAGGATGTGGTGGCTCTGCCGTATTCATCAGGGACGACTGGATTGCCAAAAGGGGTTATGTTAACTCATAAAGGATTAGTTACTAGTGTGGCACAACAAGTTGATGGAGAAAATCCCAATTTGTATTTTCATAGTGAAGATGTGATTTTATGTGTTTTGCCGATGTTTCATATTTATGCTCTGAATTCGATTATGCTTTGTGGGTTGCGAGTTGGGGCTGCCATTTTGATTATGCCAAAGTTTGAGATTGGTGCTCTGTTAGAATTGATACAGAGATACAAGGTTACTGTTGCTCCTATTGTTCCCCCTATTGTTTTGGCCATTGCTAAGTCGCCGGACACCGAAAAGTATGACTTGTCGTCAATTCGGATGCTCAAGTCAGGTGCCGCTCCGCTCGGAAAAGATCTTGAAGATACTGTAAGATCTAAGTTTCCTCAAGCTGTTCTTGGTCAGGTACGTTCCCCTGTTTTTTCTGATCTAATTCATTAAACTCGTACTTACACTTTTACCATGCTAGAAAAACCATTTTAATACTTCTAAATCGCAGTTTGGTTAGTATTTTAACGATGGATGGAGTGTCTATCTTAGAAGAGGATCCATACACCAATCCAACTAAATAAAAATATATATAAAAAAAAAATCATAATATCAATTTTTTTTTATTACATAAAAATTAAATAAATAAAATTATATTAATTAAAATAACTCGTTACTTATTAATTTAATAAAAAAATTTTCAATTTTATAAGGATTTGAGCAGTAATAATATCAATTCTGAGCAGTAATAATATCAATTCTATCTGAAATTCTAAATAAAAGGAATAATGATAAATTTTTAACTAAAAATGGAATTATTTGATTTTCCATGTTGCAGACTTTATTCTTATCATCATCATATTTAATGTTTATTTCTATACAATATAATTTTTATGCAGAAGTTAGTGTTTGATATTATCTTACCGTATTACTAAGAAAGCCTTATTGTCTAACCATGTTTGAAATCATAGGCTTAGGCTTGCAAATCAATCACAGGCTCAGGCTTGCAAATCTTATAATCCAAAAACTTTATCTTATATCTGTATATATCCAAACTTGCAAAATAAAAACTTATAAATGAAGATGCTAATTAAAAAAAAGAAAAACTTGGCTAAAATTTCCAACTATTTTTCTTCACTTTCCTATTGTTACATGCGCGTGGTTGACCACTTAATATAGCCTTTATATATCAATTATTATTATTATCAAGTCTTTATTAGATGCTAAAATTTTTAGGTGAAGATCTGGTCCACTTAAACAAGCAATTATCTTTTTTATTTGTAATAAAATCCATAATTTGAGGATGCTTACCTACCCACTTGTGCCTTGTCTATTATTTAATTATTATTCAAAATTAAAAGGTAAATCAAAAATACATTATTGTTACTTTGCTTTTTTTTTTTTTCAAAAGGATATGAAAAAGAACATTAATTATTATTGCTACGATACGTTATCATAATTGTGGAGTGAGATTATACAAAACATATTATTAGAGGGATACCTAATTAATCATATAATTCATAAAAAGTATTTTATAATATCATTCTTTTAATATATTATGTGAGTGTTTAGAAGTTCGATTATCAAATTAAAATTTTATCAATTAAGATTTTTATATCAATTTAAAAAAAATTAATTGAAATCACAATAAATTCTAATCAAAACTCATTTTTAACATTAACATCTAAATACTTATTACTTATTTTTCTAATTATTACAGTAAAATTTATGGATCCAAACACCCTCTACGATTTGAATTCTTATTATGTTATCGTGTTATGCGTAAGAAATTCAAATTTCAATATCCATCTCTTCCCATTTATACATAACAATAATAAAGGTTTAATTTACAGGGATATGGAATGACAGAGGCAGGACCTGTGCTAGCAATGTGTTTGGCGTTTGCAAAGGAGGCATTTGATATAAAAGCAGGAGCATGTGGGACTGTAGTGAGAAATGCAGAGATGAAGATTGTTGACCCTGAAACTGGAGAGTCACTTCCTAGAAACCAACCAGGAGAAATTTGCATTAGAGGAGATCAAATCATGAAAGGTAAAAAATAATTAATAAATTTGTCTCTCAAATTCAATTCATTTGATAAGGTATAATATTTAATAATTACTAAATTTGTGTCATGCATGTACTATGGATTATATATATATATATATATATATATATATATATATATATATATATATATATATATTTATT
>CANXYC012827002.1:0-21676 GCA_948193065.1 Aleurites moluccanus
TATAATAATATATTGATAATAAATAAAATTTAAAAAAATTTAGGCTGATTTATTTTTATTTTAAAGAAAAATTATGAAATATATATAGAATAGATAAAATTTTAAAAATATGGAGAAACTAAAATATATATATTTTAAAAAAATGTAGGATAAAATAAAATTTATATTTTGAGAAAGTCAATATAATATATCTCTAAAAATATATTAAAAATAAATAAATATATAAATTAATTTTAAGAAATTTGAGGGTCATACATGCTCAAACTTCCACCTCATTTGCCCCTGCTATGCTATATGCAAGTATCTGATAATCTTTATGAAATGAAAGCAACTCTCAACTTACTTACCTATAGTTCAAACAAAAAAAAAAAAATTACGTTCCTAAGGTTTATTGTCTAATGGGTTATTAGACTATCCTTAGCATTGAATATTTTTCCATTAATTAATAAATTAAATGAAAACGTTAGGAATTATACAGCACAATTAATTCTTTACTTAATAATTAAATAAGTGAAAATTTCGAAAATTTCCATTTTTTAAAATATTTAAAATATACAAAATATTTAAAGACTAACATTAGCCCCACTTGATTAAAGCCCTGTCTTTAACAGCTTAAAAATTTAGTTTGTAGCAGCTGAAAATTGATAACTTTATTTTAATTCAATTATTTAAAGTTTTGTTTATATCAATTGGTAGTTTATAATTATGTTTGATTTAACTATTTAATTGATGAGCTGTTTGATTTAATTGTCCACAAAAACTGTTATTGTTATCCCATGATTGATCGTGCTATAAAACTTTTCTTCTCATCAGCTATGGATAAAAAAATAAAATAGAAAAGCGAAATGCAACACAACCATAGTTAGATTAATGATGGTAGCAACTGCCGTAGTAACGGCAACTAAAATAAATCAGTCATAATATTAATAAATGAGATAACAAAAACACAAGGAATTTGAATTTTTATTTGAGTTAACAACAACCTTATTTCATGGATATTTCTTATTATATTTTATTTTATTTGATCACTTTATACTAGTTACATTTCAATACTTAGAAAAAAAATAATGATTTTACTTTATCTTTTAAGTAATATTTAATTATTAATTATATATATACACTTTATAACATTTATAGAAAATCACTTGAAAATTTTAAAAGGAAAACTTATTTATCCTTTTTATGTGAATTAATACTTTAGTATATTAAAATTAATTATTATTATAATTTTTTTTAAAAATTAATTTTAATATAAATGAAAAGCAATTTTTATTTGTTATTAATACCTCAACTTAATATTTAATAATATTGATTCAAATTTATTAAATTTTACTAAATAATTAATCTTTTAATTTTTAAAAATATAAAAGAAAAATATTAATTTTTCTGACTAATTCATATATAAACACTTGAAGTTAATAATTTATATATCATTACTTTTTAAAGAATTTAATTCAAATACCACTTACAATAATATAATCTCTTTATATATATATATATATTCATATATACTATAATAATAAAATTAAAATATGTAAAATTAAAATCAAATTTTCCATTCTTAATTATTTATATTCTAAATTTTTATTTTTTCAAAATATTTCACATATTTAGATTAAAAAATTAAAATTGGTCAAATAAAAATACTTATTATATATATATAATTATTTATTTATTTATTTTTGAGTGGTGGCGAATGTTTTTCTCTTTCTATGGCTAGTTCTCAAGTTTGAGAAGAATTATAATTTTTTATTCACTTAAGTTTTTTTTTTTTTCATTTTTTACCCCCAACTTTTAACCGAGGTTAAACGGCTTCTTGCCTTTCTACAAGATATGATATATATAGACGGGTAAATTAAGTTTTAACCATTAAACCGACCAACTATTCACCCAGCAGATAACCATAGCCCGTAGTTGATATATATGTTCAAAACTTCATAATATAACAAACCAAATGTCCTTTTCAAATCAAAGCAATGAACTGATATATGAAAAATATAATGTCATTGATCGATCACAAACCTACAAAATGTCAAATTGTCTCTAGCTAGTTAGACAGTTCAGGGACAAGAATGCACAATTAACCAAGTGAATGATAAAATGATTCAGAGACTCCTCTAATACACCGACAACAAATGTCAACATTCATACTCATACAAATCAATTTTAATTAATAATACGCCTTAAAATTATATCTATATCATTTGTGAATATAAGTACTAAATTTTGGCATTTACTTAGAAATAAATAATATGTGCAAATTTAAATTCAAATGGTAGATAAAATCAAATTAGTTAGCCTGCTTTTTCAAACTCAACCTCAAACAAACTGTTAGCTAAAGAATCTAATCGCTTCTATATACTAAGGCAGAGGTAGCCCTCTTGTTTTGGGAGCCAAAAAAGAAGGATTGAGGGTAAGGGCGATAATTTTGGCCGGCTCGTGAATATTTAATCTGATTCGGTTCGAATAAAACGAAATAAAATTTTTATTTTATACTCATCGGGTAATGATAATATCCGTTTCGAATTCGATCCAATTATATATATTATATATATTTTATTTTTTGATATTTTATTTATATATATTTTTTAATTTATTTTTTTATGTGAAAGATAAATTATATTGTATGAATATTTAAAAAAAATATAAATAAATATATATATATATTTTAAAAAAATTAATATAAATAGATATATCCGATCTGAACTGATCTGCTCTATTATCTGTCTCATCCCGATCTGAAGCGAGACAAATAACTACACTAATATTTTTATTATTAAATGAATCAAATTTAAATTTTGCTAAACCATTTTTAAATTCGACCTGTTATCCCTAATCAAAAGTTAAAATCAATTAAGCCAAGGCCTTTTATATATATATTTTTTAATATTTAATACATGTACTAATACTAGATTAATTGCATCTGAGAGGACTAAGATTCTTCTGACTCAGCATTAGCTCCGCCCCTCTTCTACATATCATATATGTATATTTTATCACAATTTTATCTACATTTAAAAGAATAAAGAATTTCCTTTGCAATCATATGAAACCAAACAATTAGGAAATTGTATCGAACATGAGATGATTAAACAAAATTGAAAAGTTGAGTAGGACAGCATGGGCCCGATTTAACATCTTCCACTAATAATTTATAGGTTAATTCGTTAATAACTTAGTAAAGATGATCACCTTCCGTTTAAAATCATATATATCTTTATTAACAAATGATCGATGATTGTTAATTAATAGAATTAGGAGAGTTAGAAAGCACCATGACTTGAGCAATACTTCATCTTATAATTGGTAAGTAATTTTCTTTTATCTGTAAGAGCTGGCAAGTACAGTAGTCCATGTTGAAAGTTAGGATAAAATTACATCGTTTCTTATGGATTGGTTCCATTTGCTTTAATGAGCGTCATACTTTTCTTTCTACGATAAAACTTATATGAATTAATATTTAATAAATTAATAATTTTTATTATATAATAATTTTTTTAGTTTCAATTTAAATTTATAGACTAAATTAATAATTTTGATAAATTAATAAAATAATATTTTTTTTAAAAATTCGTTCATAATTATATGATCCCATTTATATTATAAATTAATAATTTACCAACATTTTATATACAATATACTATGATACTTTATTAACATATAAATTTATTGTTGCTTATTTTTTTTTTAAATTTAATTCTAGTTGGATATTATTTCTAATTTTTCTTATTAAATCTAAAAATTTTAAGGTTGAATTCTTAAATTCCAATAAAAACTTATAAAGTGTTATTGATATGTTGAGTGTGTTTTCTTCTCTAATTTCGTTTGATTATATTTGATATTTTACCTTAATTAACTTTTAAGTAAAATCTATCATAAATTCATTATTGTAATTTTTTTTTAATGCACGTGGAATGCTATTTACTATATTTACATAATACTTTACATATCTTATATGTTATAATTGATTTTTAAACACTTTTTAAATGAAAAGTCATTGTAATTACAAATTATGAAAAATATAAAAGATTTTTTAAAGTGATTTATATAAAAATTATTTTAAATTTAAATAATTATATTCACGTATTTTTTTACCATTCATTTAATTCATATTTAATTTACACATATTTTCTCTTCAATTTATTTAATTCATATTCATTTGATAGTATATAATTTTTTTTATTTTAATTAATTTATATTCAATTTATCACATATATTTTTTAATTCATTAAACTTATGTTGAATTGATTACAAAATTGGATAAAATACTAATTTTTAGTTGATTAAAATTTATTTGTTGAATTGTAAATAATTTTTTTAAATTAATAAATTATTAATTTATTTTATTAATTAATATATTTTTTAATTAATATAATTTATATGTTTTAACGTTATTAATTTATAGAGATTTTATAGCAAACCAAAAAAGGGAAAAAAAGAAAAAGACAGTGTATAATTGATTTTTTTTTTAAATTTCAGAAAAGTGGTCTTATAATTTAGTTTTTGGTTTAGTTCTATCCTTGTCATTATGATCTATCAAATAAAGATAAATTAATCTATAACTTTTGGATACCTGATGCATGTGCATTAGATATAATAGAAGAATTATATATGAATATAAAAAAAATATTAATATCTTTATTCTAAATAAAATGATAAATATATTCATAATAACATTTTAAAATACCAACATGTGATTAATTTAATGTATGAATTGAGAGGTGGCTAATTTGAACACTTGATTGAAAGTCTAATAATATAAAAATAAAAGTAGAACTAAAAATAAATCATTCACACTGAAATTCTTTTCTTAGTGGTTTCTTTTGCAATTCTTGTAAATTATGAGTCATAATAATGATACCCTATGTTCATATTGAGAGCATAAATTAGAAGAAATTAGAGTACTAGGTGAGATGTCGATTGATGGTATATAGTAAAGGAAGAATAGAAAATGGGTGTGTAATTAAAATAGCTTAACGAAGAAGAGAGCAAATGGCTCTTTTCCTTTCTTTTTGGGTGTGGTCAATGAGGGTTGGTGCAGGGATTATTCTACTAATTTAATTCCTTGATTAGGTTTGGTTTTGGTCACACCCTATACAGTTTTAATACCCTTGAGATAAGCAACTATTCATCCTTAACACTCAATTCATAGGTCCCTCTCAGAGGTGGAAACATTATTATTATTCTCTCCATGTTTTTAGCTTGTTTCCTGCTTCTATTGCCTATTATATGCATCTCCCAGTTTCCTTCACATAATATTTTCGCCACATCTGTAAGCAATATCAATAACCATTGTTGATAGGAAAAAATTATATAATTTACTATCAATACATGCGTAGAAAAGTAATACACTTTTTTATTTTTTCACATTCATATTTTATGAACATAAATGGACCCCAAAACATGCGACTAATTGAGGCTATATTATACTATTACTGGAAGTTTTTATATTCAATAAGCTTGTGGTTTAATTTAGGGGTGAAAACCAAATAAATCAAACCAAATTCAACATATCAAATCAAGTTAAAATTGATAATTTCATAATTATTTGGTTTGATTTAGGTTTAAAATATAGAGCAAATCAAAGATTCAGTTTGATTTGTAATTTGAGATTTTTTCTTAAATTTTAAATCCAACTAAATCAAAATTATATATATATATATATATATATATATATATATATATATATATATATATATATATATATATATATATATATACTGTTTTTTTATTATTATTATAATTAAATATATTTAATTTTATTTTATATATAACCATATATTTTATTAACTTAATATTAATTTAAAATTTTAAAAAATGACCATTCATGAAAATTAACTAATAATAAATATAAAGAATATAATTCTTGAAAAAAACAAATATAAACTTTGAACTTGTTAATTAATGAAATAAATAAATTTTGCATTATATATTGAATTATTTTTAAAAAAAATTTTGTACTGGTATTTTATTGGCATTTTTTCCTATAATAAAATAAAGACAATTTATAAAAAAAAAAATTTGAATATGAAGTGATTAAACCGAATTAAATTGAACCAAATTGATGATTTGACTGTAATAATAATTTGATTTGATTTAAAAAAATTTTAAACCAAATAAATTAATTTGATTTAATAACAATCCTTCAAACTAATCAAACCAAACCAATGTCACCTCTAATTTAATTTATTAAAATTTTATTATCAACTAGTAAGTAATTAATTAAGGAGGGTGTAATTGTAGCTAACTTAGATTTGCAGGAATGTACAAATATATAGCAATGGAGGCTCAATTACTTTATCATAAATTAAACCACTGGATTAATAAAACAGTGACAGAGTCGGCTATGTTTTATTTTCTTTTTTCGAGTACTAAAAATATGAGTTTATTACACTTACAATTTACCATTATACTACACCTAGATTTATTTGATTATATGCTGAAATATAACATACTTGAATATATTTTTAATCTAATTGTAATCAAATTAATACATCCGTTTCTCTACTCAAGCTAACCAAATTTCTTAATTAGGAACAACAGGACTAGGAGGAGGAGAAGGCTTGGGAATAAATGGCTTTAGAGGAGTTCCATGCTCGATCGATCCAGGTTTTTTAGAAGCCTTTGAACTTGGAACAGGATCAATATGATGATAATCATCTAGCATCGCCCTTCTAGTCAATGCTATGATTATAGTTGGTCTCCTGCAATTTTAAGAAATGACCAAATTTCACTAGCATCCTACTGGTTAATAATTAAACAAATAAATAACAAAAGATTTCAGCATTTTTTAACATCTCATGCAGTACTATCTGGCACATTTTGCAGCTCAAATAATTAAAGGGTATATGTACCTTGAGCTTCCCGTTTGTTGCTGCCGTTATCATTCTACCGCTTCAGTCAGTGAAGGCTACATCTGGAATAACATGATCTCAGCGAACTAATCGGGAGAACAAGAAGAATAAGAGGCATTACTAAAGCTTCTTTTTATTATGTTCAGTTTATCTGTATCTGAATTATAAACATTGGATTTTTACCAAGAGCGTATACAGCTTTATTTAGCCAGTTCAGATCATTGGGTAAAGCTGTTATTAACATTATCAAATGCCAAACTAATCCTTAAGCAATCAATTATCAGTTTATTAGTGGTGGCTGACTAACTGACATAGACAGAGATGGTCATTTGGAATAACTGTGTATAAGTATTTAAATTTGAGTTATGTTGATTTTTCATGATTTTACACTTCAAATACAAATCTAAATTCTCAATCATTTGAAATGTATATTTATCCAAATGGATGCTTCTATAAATTCACCAAGTAAGGAGAGAAAATATATTAATACTACATTGTATTTATATAAAGAATGAACCAACATGGGACCAAACAATTAGAACAAATGGGAAGAAGTCGAGAAACAGCCAGAAAGTGTTTTGAGCAGACGACTAGTGGCCAACAAATGAATGATGGTTGGTTCCCTTAATCTAAAGCTGCCTATTTGCATATTACAGAGATAATAAAATGCATTCAGATCTTAAAAAAAAAAAAAAAAGATTACATTGATTGGCTGGCTCATTCACTTGATATTTAGTCCATAATTCTCTGTAATTAATGAAATGGACTTGTTCAGATATTACTGAAATAAAGTTAATCATTAGTAGAATTGAACATTTGTAGAGAGGTGGACAAGGACAGAGAGGAGCCAAACACATTTAACACAATTCACCCATGCATCCATTTTCTTACCCCTCATCATTAAACCCAGATGGGTGAAAGCAAATTCTAAGAGAAATACTAACAAACAAAACGCAATTTCAGTTTTCAGATCCAACAATCAAATCACAAATAAAGACAACAGGAATTCTCATAACATCCCTCTCATCTGAAACAGTTTTGCCGACATAACAGTTAATTTTGTGTCCTTTAATTTTAGGGTAATAACAAAGTGAACAGAACACAAGAAAGACCCACAAGTGAAAACACTTGGATCACTACTTACCAGAAATTGACAAGCTAGTTGCAGCACAAGACAAGTTAAAGAACAACATTAAAGCTGTCCCAATCACCAACTATGGGCGAAGCTAGAAAAATATCCTTAAATAGTTTGAAAATTAATTTTTTTTATGAAAATGTAGAAATAAATATACAATTCAATTTGAATTGGATTTAACATGAAAATGTAGAAATAAATATACAATTCAATTTGAATTGGATTTAAATAAATCAGGTAAGATAAAATTTTTTTTGAACAACTACTCATCCTACTCTTCATAATCGATGAGACTGTATAAAAAATTAAACTCACATTACTCCAATGAAAATTAAGATTTTTTTCTGAAATAATCCAAACCTGCATAAACCTATAGGTCCACTGTAGCGACCAGGTACGAGACCCAAAGCCCAAAAATCTTCATAATATAAAAATTAACAACGGGGAATGAATGACAAAATTTAATGCCTCCGGTTTGAAATATGCACACTCTCTTTGTGCTGGAATGCAAGCCGCTCGACACGTTTACAGTTAAAGGCTTAAAACCCTGGCGCCAACCGCCAAGCACCCTGTTTCTGTTGTCGTCAAGCGACATCATCGTTATTCGATTAATTTAAAAATGTATAACGCAATCTCATTGGCGGCGTAGCTCATACGGTAGACCGCTCGCTTTGCATGCGAGGGGCACAGGGTTCGTTTCCCTGCACCTACACTGTAAGTTTCATTTTACTTGCTACATTGTCTTAGTCTTCTTTTGGTACTGATTTGAATATATATTTTTTTTCCTCTCCACATCTCATCTCTTTTCAATATTGAATTAGATTTCAACTCTGATGAATGATGCAATATTCTAAGTCAAGTTTAATTAAAACTGTAGGTAAAATTTTTTAAAATTTTTGAAAAATAACAATAATTCAATGGATAAGATGACAGATGCCATTTTATCATTGAAATATAAACACATGCCACACCCACTAACTCCAGTCCATACTTGTTACTTTGAATTTCCTAACTCATATGGACTACGTGCTTCAAAGTATGTAAACGACGAGAGCGAGAATGGACTGTGGGACAAAGGCAACTCTAAAATTAAGAAGCGAACGTCTGAAAACCAACGTTTGCGCCGTCGAACTTCTTCTCCGGCTCAGCAAATTTACAAATGAAAACCGCCTAGGCTGGAAATGGCTCAACTTACTCTAGTGGTCACAGTTGATCAGCCAACAGGGCAAGCTAAAAGCATGCCATTCGTTGCCTAACCCAAATAAATGCATAAATGCATATTAAAGACCATCTAAAGATGGAACCATCATCACTTTCAATAAAAGTAAATAGGACGACAAAATGAGAATCTGGCACAAGTACCAATTACATCCATAAATCCAAAAGCCAAACCCCGTAAGCCCTCAACATGCTATCATGTTGATCCATATAAACAACATGAGATTAAAAAAAAAAAAAAGACTTGCAAGTAGACGAATTCGTGAATGAGACTTTGAACCAAAATTTGTGAAAAAAATTATAAATTAGATATGGAATGGAGTCTTCAGAAAATTTAATATTACAAATTAGGACCCACTCAATAAACAGGTCAACTCGCAGGTGACAGAAACGCAAATTGTCAGCCAATATAATTTGAATAAAATTCCATTCGCTTATAATTTTGCATGCCTATATCCAACAGACAGCATGGAAAAGAAATGAACTAAGTTGATACCTAAGAAAACATAAAATCAGTCATGAAGACAAGATTTGCTGAGCAACAAAACTCAAGTTCCAGCCCAACCTGAATGATTTCTTTATAACAAAACAAGAAAAAATAGCTCATGTAAAAGAAAATTTTCAGTGCAAGAAATAATCTTAACATTCATACTCAAAATCCATAACACATTTATGTTCTGCTCAAATGTTAAACAATTAACAATGTAATCAGAACTTCATAGTCCAGCATTACATAACTGAAAGGAACAAAAAAGAAAAGCTTCTACACGTCATACTTCAAGCAAAACCTTGAACAATGCATATGCAGAGTCACTTCGATGTTCAGCGATACTGGAAAACAGAACAAACAACAATAAGTTTACTCATTTAAACAAAAAAAAAAAAAATAAATAAAAGAAATAATAACAGTGTTAATATCTGGTAAATTATACATGTCAATATTTGTGATTACATTTTGAGATGTATTTAACTGAACTTTTTGATAAACAAAGGTGTGTCAAACAGAAAGGAAATCAGGATCAATCCAATCAATAGAAAAATAAATCTGTTATCTTACCTTGATGAATCCAATTTCCTTGGCATTGCTGCGAAAACACTGCCTGCAGCACATTAGGCCATACTTCCTTATGATTCCATGAGGGTTTCCACAAACCCGGCTGCAAAAAAGTAACAAAAGTCTCAAAATTAAAATTGGCATTACAATACAAAAAGAAACAAAAATCATATTTATTGTCACAAATTATTATTTTATATATTAAAAAAGAAGACACCAATGGGAACGAATTAAAATCAATAATTTTGCCATTCAATCCACCTATTTAATATTTCACCCACCACCCACCAAGCTTCATGGTCAATCCAAATTCAAAATCAAACTGTGTCATGTAAATATCATAACACAAGCAAACGATTCCAATCTTTATTGGTTATAGCTTTATAAACTTCTTTTATTGCCAAAAGCAGGTGAAATTGATGTAAAAAAAATGATAAATCTGTTAGACTAGTACAAGAAAAAGTGCTTTAAATAGAACCCTAATCACATAATCAGAGCTCACAAGATCTAAAAACCAAACACCAAAAGAACTACAATCACCGAATTAAAACAAGACGAGAATAGAATCAAAATATATACCAAGCACGAGAGCCGGGACCGTAGTTTTTGGGATGCGAGTTCCAAACATTAGAATGCCCCATTGCTTTCGACCCCTAGAGAGATTGACTCGTTGTGCGGCGCAGAGCTTGCAGGAGCTAAAAACCCTAACTGTGATTTTGTAGAGCCGAAACGAAATGAAATTTTGGATTTTATAGTGGACGTCAAAACAAGTGACAGCTGTATGTGGAGTCGAAACGCACCGTCTTGGTCAACATTCATTTTTAATATCGACACTATTAGAGTTGAGCCCAAGGCCCAAACAAAACTTGAGGAAGTTACTATAGGCCAGGGCCCAAAAACTTTAACACTAAGACTCCTTTAAGACAAAGAATTAAAATTAAAATTAAAATTTTTAATTCTAATTATTTAAAATTAAAATTATGTTGAAATTATAAATTTAATATTTATTTCACACAAATAATTAGAATTAAAATTAAATAAAAATTAATGACAATAGCTCTGACAATGGAAGTGCATTGTCGACAGCGACAATGACAATAACTGTAATGATAAAAATCACTTGTGTCGAACCATCACTATTAAAAGTGAGACGATGGCAGCAGACTGTCATTGTTGTTATTGTCACTAGTAGTGGATGGATCGCCATAGCTGGCGATGACAGACCATCATCATCGATAATGATGAAAGTAATCGTAGCGATGAGGGTGGAGTGACAGTTATGAAATTATTTTTCTAATTATATTATAATTTTATAAAATTATAAGTAAAATTTTAATTTCAATTTTAGATGCGTTGGTAAACAGTGAAATTAAAATTTGACCCTTCATTTCAATTTTAATTTTAGGCTGTCCAAAAGTATTCTAAGAATTTATTTGGTTATTTTACTAAAAAAAAAAATCACATTTTGTTATATTTGATGTGATTAAGAATTTATTTAGTATTTATATTTTTAATTTTAACAAATTGTTTATTTAATTTTTTTTTTTTAAGACTGAAATTGGTTCTATTTAAGCTTAATTATGCTAAACTTTGATAAAATTTGCAAATATATTCTAACCTAATAAGGTCATAAGTTATGCATTGGTAGGACGCATGAGCACTATCACTGGATAAGTAATTTTCTTGTTATTAAGTATCCATTGACCGAAAAATATCAAATGGAAATTTTTGTGATAGATGATCCAAATATTTCTAGTTGATCCTACTTGATAATTAAACTGCCCCCAACTTGATGAAGCACCGAACTCTCTTATTAGCTCTTTATTGTTATCACCAACTTGTCCGCAAGAGCTAATCCATTGTTATTGTAGCCACATGGAAACCTTGACTGTTGGGTCCAACAAATTTTCATTAAGGTACTATAAGATCTAATATATATATATATATATATATATTGAAGATGGCATGAGTCTATAAATTGGATTCTGATATCAATTATTAAAGAGTAAAGACAAAAGAAATAAATATAGTTACGGCAACTGCACTGGCATTGATGAAAATCAAAATGATGTGGACCTTCCAACAACGACAAATAATTTCAACTATCAGAAACTTCAACCACTATTAATCAGCTATAAATTAAGCGAAGAAGAAGGGAGTTAGTCAATAGTCACTAATCAGCCAGTGTTGAAATAAATTTTCATACTTTTCCACGCTGGTGAAGCAGTTTACTGATGAATCATTCCAGAATGATACTTCTACCAAAAAAAGAAAAATAAAAAAGAGGAGGAAAAGAAAAATATAATTTTTCGAATGTCCTTGTTCAAATAATTTTCATGAGCAGACAGAGAAATCAGGGTATGGAGCCTATTAATGCAAAAAGTGGGAGATTCTTCAAACTCATGACATTACCTTTCCCTTTAATGAAATACTAATACACCAAAAACAAAAACATTAACAAGACAATCAAATGAGCTTTTTGTTCATTGCAGTCCATCAAGCTTAGATTAGTTCCCAAATCAAAATCAATTCAATATGGACAGTTCTCTTCCACAAGACAACTTATTGAGTTATTGTGTTCATTGTATTCAAATCAAAGTCAATCAATTTAACAGAAGTAGTTTTTGACGAGGGCAAAAAAAGGAACAAGCAATAAAGAAACCTTACATTCTTACAAGCTTATGTATATCGCATATGAAGTAATTAGTTCAACAGAATGAAAATTTATAGATCTACCAACACAAAGAATAGTACAAACACACTGATTTAGAACAGATATACTAGCACACAAGTAATACTTTAAAGCACATATATCACACATAACAGGAAAAAAGAAAAAAACCAAAGTTTATTTCATTGGAGATAAAACAGAGACAAAGAAGAGATGGATATATCCATCCAAATGGGGAAGATGATATATACAAACAAGGCTAGTAGGAAATGGAAAAAAGACTATCTCACATCTATGGCGTCCTCCTTTCTCTTTTATTATCAAAAGCTATCCATATCTGATCATTCATCTCAAATGCAGGTGCAGCGGATGACTATGTTTTGAGAAGTCCAATACATGAAATGATCAATAGCTGCGGCCAAAATAAGGAGTGCATCTGGCCCAGCTAAAGCAATCCCAAAAGGATCTCTTCTTCTTCTTCACTGAAAGTCTAGCATTTTCAGTTTCATTTCTTCTCAGCATTTCCCACATAACACGGACATCCTCATATTCACAAGCCCTTACATCATGTCGCAGCTTCAGTAGCCCTGTTTCGATGAAACATTAGATAAGGTCCAACCCGATTGGGAAAAAAAAAAAAAAAAGGGAAAAAGAAGTAATCCATAACAAATGCTACAAATTACAAAATCAATTTCCAAAATTATAATTATCAATGTAGATCACATATAGAACATGTAACATGAGTTACTCAATATCCCTTTTAAAGTTCGAGGAACTATATAATTCACCCAAATGAAACAATATTCCACACTATGATCTCTTGCTCAATTCATCAACTAACCCAATCTTCTAGCCTCACTGTTGCTGAACAATTTTGTAAAACAGAGACAGATCAAACTGACGCCCAAAGTCACAGAGATACCATGATCTAAAGCATGGACTTTTAATTTTGAAGACAAATTTAAGGATGGCAAGGAAAAGAACAAATAATCCCAAATTGCAATTTGACAATGTTAAAGCTAATTTCAAAATGAATCGAATTTTAAATAGCCTTTTGCAAACTACTGACACAATGGATTAATTGACATAAGACAATAATCAAAGTGAGAAAAACGGCATGGATATTTTATTTCACCTTTAGCATCAAACAGGGGTAATAATTATGAGAAATTCAAAACCTTTAATCACTAGGTCAACTTCTAATTTACCATATCAATCTTAAAAATCACCGAACCACTTAACCTTGAAAAACACTTGATGTTTTGGTAACCCATGAGTTCAAATTAACCTTTCTAGCAATTCTAATTAGATTGAAAAACAAAACAAGAAACGATCAATAGATACACTAAATTGGCAACAAGTTCCCTATATAGTGAGCAATAGAACAGTGAGAAGAGAAATAAATTCATATAGGGACTGTGGCAGTGATAGTAAAAGATAGATACTTACCAGCTTTGCGAATCCCAATACGCACAGCAAAGCCGTTCCAAACTCTTCGTGCAGGAAGCATCATCTTATCCCACCACTCCATTCTCGATTAGAGAATATTTATCCGCTGATTTCTCCTCTGGCAGCCAGAGGAGAGAGAAAGGGAGAGAGATCAAAGATATTACTGCACCAAAATCCAAACAATGTTTTGTAAATCTTCTATTATATTACTATTTTATTTCAATCAAACAATTGATTAGTTTTATTCGAATAGAAACTTCGAATTCGAATCTGAAATAATAAATTATTAATCAGAATCAGTCAGTCAGATATATATATGAAGCAAATGCCTCAACACCGTATTAGAATAATAAGCCAACGAACTTGCCTACACCTCCTCTCTCCCTCTCTTTCCTTCTCTCTCTCTCTCTCTCTCTCTCTCTGTCTCTGTCTCTCTCCCTCTCCTCTTGGAAACTAAAAATACTGAATTATTCGCTTTAACTAACTATCTGCCTGACGCCATTACTTCCTCTAAGAATGCCCTGTGTCAACTGGGACCGTGTCCGGATCCAATGCTTAGGTCTCACAGGTAGCAACGTCTTTTGGCGGAACTAATTGACGCGGTGGTCCATTTCTTATCACCACGTGGAGGGTACTGATAGGAGATCACTTTTTGAAATCGTACGGCCATGTGAACATATTATCGTCTGTGGACCTGACTTTGCTCCCCGACGGGTTTTTTTTTTAAGTGGTCCCAGGTGTTAATATAAGATCTTCAGATCCCACTCTGATTGAAACGCGTGTGCTTGAATTAGGAGAAAGAGCCAAACAAATTGTCGCGTGTAGGGTAAGTGCTTTGGGAGAGAGAGAGAGAGAAAGTGTAATTACTATGCGATGTCAGTGGTCACGAGAGAGAAACGTGGCAATCTAGGACAGGTTGTTCGGGGAAATTATGTCACCAACGTAGAACGACACGCCAGGAAGTTAAAATTGGGGGAAATCTACGTTATGAGGACCCCACCGAAGTCAATTGGAGTCCTACACGTAGTCATTTTTAGGTAAAGGATTTTTTTTTTAGCGCGAATTCAACCCGAATCTGTTGGCTTATCTGAATATATTTGTCTAAATTATATATTTAATTACCATTAAATTATGTTATTACAGTGCGTTTTAGGTGAAGGATCTGATTGTTTATTTGCTAGTTAATTAATACAATTAAATTAAACGAGAGAGATTGTTTTGATTTTTTTTTTAAAAAACTGGATGGGACCAACAATTTGAGGTTGAGAAAAGAGGCTGTTACCTGTCTTACCAATTCTACCAAAGAAAATAACGGATAAACTAATTAGGTTAATTGATAAGCCTTGTTTGAATTTAAATATCATAAATAGAAATTATGAATTACAATGGACGTTGGAAGGATGACATTATATGAATTATTATCAGGTTGGTAAGCTAATGATACTAACATGATAAATATAAATTAAATTGATTAATTTCATATTGAAATTGTGTTAATATCTAATACTGCTATCTTAATTTTCTTCTCATCTCCAGTCTATTATTCACAATCTAATTCTCTTTCCTACTTGTTTTAATTCACATTAAATATATAAATTTAGGAGAATTAATCTTTAAAGTTTTGATTCAGATTAAGTTTTCATTATAAATTTGAGAGAATCATTCTTTAAAATTAATTTATTAAGATTGAGATGTTCATTTCTATATTAATTAATTAATATGTTTGTATCAATGTGAAATATTTTTCAATAATATTCATTTTCTAATAATATTCATTTTCTAATCATATTTTTAACAATCTCTCAATTAAATGAAATTTTTTTTTGATGAGCCCAATCAAGATAGACTTTAAAATTTGAGAAACACTCATACTAGACAAAAGAATTGAAAATCCGAGGATAACCCATGTTGGACCAAATTTGAAACCTAAAGATAAACTCATACAGGATAAGAAATATAATTGAATTTAGTTTAATTTATTATATAATGAAAGATGATATAATGATTGATTATGTTTTAATACTATATTAAGTTTTGAATATAGATTTAGAAGAACCAATTTTAAAAGTTAGCTTATTAAAATTAAGGTGTCCATTTCTATATTAATCACTAAACATGTTTGTATTTAATCAATGTGTGACATTTTCCCATAATATTCTTAACAATTCAAACCAAAAATTCTAACAATTAATCACTTGTATATATGTAAGTAACAGAGATGAAAATGGGCAAAAATTAAGTTTCGAGATCTCAGTTTAATTTTGATATTGACAATCCAAACGAGGTTCAAATCAATAAAAAATCTGAAAAGCAAACTTACCTGCAATTATTGATGAATTATGTCTAACAAACTTTAATTTGAACCACAAAATGCATGAGAACAGACAATTTCTGCTTAAAAGAATGGTAGTCAATTCAGAAACTAACTCATTCTCAACTTTATGGGGAAGAAAAGCCCACACATATGCACATGTATTGTTTGCTACCAACAGCCAACGTAAGAAATTTTTTTTTTATATATATGTAAATAACAATTATTTACCAAGCATTGGGAAAATGTTAATTGAAAAAAGATTGACAGAAACATGCATGAATAGTTAGATGTTTGAAGTTCATTCCACTCTTGTCAAAGAGTCCTCTCTTCCTAGTCCAAGGAAAAGATTATTGACACAACTCAAATCAACAAATCCTATCCTTCAAATAATTCTGATAACTTCTCAAAAGATTTTTAAATCTTGTTAGCTTTGCATAAAGTAATTATTCTCAAATTGCAGCTCATTATCAACTGTCTACTCAATATCAAGTATATATAATATTCTGATAATAATTTCTTGCTGTTATGATAAGGGGGAGAAAAGAATCATGTATGTGACTGTATTTGTGTTGCTCGCTAGCTAGCCAGTCTATATCAAAAGCAGGCATGGTAACATATTTTTGCAAGTATCTAAAATTCATTTAATTCACTGATCTGCAGTCAAAATGCAAGCCAATTTCAAATTTGAACTTTAAATTTCATATGCAAACTAATTATCAATAACTAAAAAAACAGCTACCAGCAACAGTTACAGCAGCAAGATGGGTACAATTGTCAGGCTTTTCACCCCTTTCTTCGACCAACTCAAAATGATCACAAGTGGTGGATTTGAAAGTCAAAATCATAACACTAACTAGTGCTCACTTTTTGTAAGCTTGCCATGTATGTTAAATAGATTGTCCATAAATATGAACACGTACTGTTCACCAATGGCTGCCAACAAATACCAAATATTGAGTTATATTAGCAATACAATTTAGGAATAAACTCAAAATTAAGGTGTAAAAATGAAAGAAATGAGGTCTCCAAATTTGACTCCTACAAATTCTTTTCAGGACGTGAAATGGAGACCACCATAACATACCTGTAGAGGCACCGGAACAAATTTGTATGTAAAAAAATCACAGATTGGCCAATACAAAAGACCATTTTTCAATGTTGGGAGCACATCACGCTTTAATCTAGCAATAATCTCATCACCACTTTCACCTGAGCTTGATACCAACAAAGTATTAATACTACAGTAAGCAGTTTAAACAACCAAATGAAAAGCCAATGGCTTTCAGGATAGTCATTATCTATCTCATATATGAAGGGAAGGATGCTGGTAGGAATGGGCTGTATAAAAGAAAATGTCAAAAAAAGTATGTAAATGAAACATGGCTCATTTTAAAACATCATGGAAAAGCACCAAAATAAAAGAACCCAGTGTAGTTTCTGTTTGGGGCTTAATTAAATTGCTGTAGCTCAAGCTATACAACTAAATCACCTTGCACAAAGCACATCAGTCGCCAATGACAACTATGCAATGGCCAAGAATTCACCGATATACCCAGAACTGGAGCCATAGAAAAATCTATGTGATCCAATTAAAGGCATTGAACCAACGTGGAGGGCTCCAATCTTCAAAATGAGAGAGAGTTAAATTCCCTTAGCCCAATTATAGGCATACTACCAACTGATCTCTATAAGCACATAGAGGCACCCTGAACCTGATGTCCATATGAAGACACTTCGTAGCACCATCCCAGAAAATGCAGAAAGTAATCATATAACATGCTGAATAAAACAAATATACAATTTTGTATACCTTGTAAAGCTGCATTGTAGGAGAAGAAAACAGTGGCATTAACAGGTCCATAAATAGCTTGTCCCATAAGAGTTTTCTTCAAGGTGGTCAGTACATCGCGTTTTGGCAAAGCTTTTGACACGATATTAAACCATAGATGCTGCGATGGCCCTAAAATTAGTAGTCCATAAGCAGCCATGCGTACTGTCCTTATTAAGTCAAATGAACCAGACGACAGCGATAACGTCTAATCACATTGCAAATCCTAAATGGTCAGTGAAACATATAACTGATATAATTAGTTGTAAAATAAAAAATAACTCTTTCAATTATTAAGAGGAAAAAAAGGTTCATATAAATTACAAGCTGGAAGGGGCAAAATCCTTACATTAAAAAGAAGCCTGGAGATCTTATAAACCAGAAGTATCATTAATCACAAATTTTCATATGCCACCAGAGCCAAACTAGCAACAAACTTTTTTTACACTAATGAGGATTAATACTTCTTTAAAGAAACATATATTGATTTGAAAATACATATATATAAAGAAAACTATATGAACATTATTGATCAAATCAATAAGTATCATTCTCAACCAGTATACATGCTACCAATATGACAATATCACCATTACAGCAATTGCAGACAAAAGAAAATAAAACCAGCAACTAACTAAAGTCAAACAAGCAATTATCATTTATTAATGGTTCAAAGAATGGTTGGAAGAAGTAAATCAGAGAGATCAAAATTAGGAATGACAGGGGGACATCTCTTACCATTTTGCATTGAAGCTTATACACTTTATCTTCACAAAAGAAACATTGTAGCTCCATGCTAATCTAATAATACTCCTCAGTGCTCAAGCAACCACTCCACATTTGAATATCTAATTTTATCTAATTAAACAGCTTCTGCTCGAAGTTGATCAATAATATTAATCTAGTTTTCATCAATCAAGAAAACAAGACTTGTTTGGAGAAAACAAAAGAGTTGTTCATGAAATTCAACAGCACCTTAAGCACATTAAATTCTAAATCTAACATATCTTACTGGCAAATAGAATCAGAGCCACCGCCACATCAAAATATTTAACAGTGAAGTGGCAGCATAACATTTCATTCACGCCTTTCTCAAATTTCACTTATTCTTACATTAAAAAAAAAATAAAAAAAATCTTATCATATTATACTACAATTAACAGATCTTATTGCTAAGTTTTTTTGGGCAAACGACCAGCCTTTATTGTACAGCCCTCTCAATCGGCAGCCAAAACCACTCTCAAATTAGACACCAAAAAAGTAATGAAATGCAATCCCAACAAAAGAAAAATAGGGTTTTACCTGAGCCGTCAAGTCTGCAGCGGCGAAAATAAGAGAAGTAGTGACAGTTTTTGTCACAATTGGGCTTGAATCGAGCTTCCCCAAATACCATCCTATGAAACCAATTTTAGATTTCGAATTGAATGTCGAATAATAATGCGAGGGAAATGGTGCATGTACATAGGGGGAGACTTTGGAGTCTCTGGGTTTGGTGGGTTGTTGAGGAGAGCGAATGCGAGTGTAGAATCTCCATTGTTGGGTTGTAAGGGAAGTTTCAGTGAAAATATTAGTATGGAGATAGCGTTTACTAATATTTCTTATTGAAGAAATGCTGCCCATTTTATGAGAAGGGATTTGGGGAAGAAAATGATAGGTTCTGTTTTTTGAGCGTCAACTTTCCACCTGAAGATGATGCTTGTCTGTATATCACAAAAAAATGCATAGATGGATTTGAAAACGACCCTGAAAGGCTAAAACGCAGGATTCGCAGGCCACAGATAGTACCTATATACCAAAACTTGCAGCCATTCGGTTTCTTTTTGTTTCTGTGTGCGATCTGGCTCGCTACCAAGCTTAAAGCTGCTGCTGCTGATGCAATTACATAACCAAAATAAATAAGAGATAAATGTTTAGAAATGTAGATATGTATTTTTTTTTTTTCATCCATTTCCTTGAACAAAAATGCCTCAATATGGTCGGAGTAATTATCTATTCATTTCTATTAAATAAAATTTTGAATTGAAATTTTATAAATAAAATAAATAAATATTAATTGATCTTATCTAATTCGATTTTAATATTAAATAATTTATATGAATTTGACAATAATATTAAAATTGCATTGCATATATATAAGCAAATATTGTGATGGATTTAATAATATAAAAATCAATTATGAGTATAATTAAGTTGTGCTAATATAATATATACCATTCAATTTTGAAATTGATAGTGGGTTTGCTTCTCATGTTTGCTCAATTTGATGGGATGCTCTAAAGATTCATATTTTAATTGGTTTAAATTAATTGCTATGAAAAATAAATATTAGCTTTTTTGTTAATTTCATATTAAAATTATTTTATGAGCCAACATCAAACTTTAAATTTCATCAAAATTAAATTTTTTCTCTATAATATTTTTTAAAAAAATCTTATGTTAAAATTAGAATAAATTAATATGAGTTTGAATTCATAAGTTACTGTTTAGATCTTAGAATATAATAAACCATTTAATTTTATATAAAAAAATACTTTATATAAAAAATGAATGGCCACCCAAAATATTGTCATTCCCATTTAATATATAAAATAAATATTTCGCATATTATATATATGTATGCATATAATATAGATATGGATAGATAGATTATTTAAGAATTTTTCTAGTGATAATTAAAAAATTATTATTATTTATGCTCAATAACAATAATAATAATAAGAAGAAGAAGGATTAATTACTTTAACGTCCTTATATTTTTACAAATTATACTAAATCGTCAATATATTTTTAAGGGATAAGGTATAATTTTGATCATACTGTTTAATTTTAGAAGTATATTAATTTTTAATATTTTTCGAGATATAATTTTGACTTTAAGGTTATTAAAATTTACGATTCAGACGTTTCTTACAGTTGACTTCTATTATAGGCCGCACAATAATTAAAAAGCAATTAATAAATTATAATTTAATCTCTAAAATTTTATTTATTTATAATTTTTTTAAATTAAATATATAAAAAATAAAATAAATTAATAACTAAATAAAAATTAATTATTTTATTTATTTAAAATTAAAAAAATATTATTTTTAATTTAAAATTACTTTTTATTAAATTAAAATAATTAATTTATATTTAACTATACTTTTCTAA
>CANXYC012828777.1:0-11785 GCA_948193065.1 Aleurites moluccanus
TTCAGCATTTTCATAATTAATTGGGTTATATGTGATTGTTGCATGTCATTTAGGTTGTCATTTGGGTTCTATGCGGTACTGGTCGCTTATGCATCACCCGTACCCTAGGACCGTCACGACTTCTGAGATAGGTCGTGACAATTATACATTTTGTACAAATTGAAAGTTAAGTGATAAAATTTCCATAAATTTTGCTCATTTCAACATCAATTTATATAAATATAGTGCCAATTCATTTATTCATGAGCAATTGAATGAGAAATGATGAGCTAAGCTATTGCCTTTCTAAAATACCTATTATCCTTCTTCATGTTCAGCAAATTTCCAGGTTAATATTTGTTACCCTCTTTTGGCTAAATTTTGAAATTTGGACAATAAGCTTTTTAACACTCCTTGCTTATCAAAAGTAATGCTCATCACCTTATGATAACGTTCATTACCTTACCAGCTCTAAATTTAAAATTCAGACATAGACAAAAGTAATGCTTGTTACTCTTCAGGATTTATGACAGATATGGCACATTTATTAAAACCCTAATGTACATTCTCTCACCTTTGTTTAATCCTCTATAAACTCTTTGAAGTTCCCACCATTTCTTGATCAATTTTTGGTATAAAACACCAAATTTCCTCAACAAACTCTAACCCTAACCTTTTGACTTCCATCAAAATGCCTAATCAATGCTTACTAGAAGGAATAAAATGAACACATGGAAGGCATCCATGATGGACAATGAAGAAGACATTTATCCTCTACCTAAGGCATAGGAAAAAGGCTCTCATAGGGATTTTGGGTTAAAGTTTGCCACACTGGAACTACAATAACGATTTGAAATGTTTTGCGAGAAAAAAAAATAGTAAGTAGTATACCTCTTTCTTTTGATGACTTAGCTATTTTAGGATTAAAGAATGAAGTCAAGGTCTATTGGATCAAATTTTTTGGGTCTATGAAGTTTCTCACAATAATTAGGCGTATCCACTTGAACCTTATTTATGATTTTTTCACAATATTGGTTTTTGAGCGTATCTTAAAAAATAAAAATGGATAGTGAAATTTTTTATTTACCCAGTTAATGAGGCAATGGTCGATGCCATTGAAAAATGGAATGTCTCACTACTTTTGGAGGAATTAAACAGGGGAAAATTGGTTTGTTTTCAAATTTTGTAAGGCAATCTACTTGCGCGATATTGCTCTTAGAGTATTTCATAGGTTCCTTACATATTTATTGTTTGCTGAAGGGGACAAAGTAAACAAGAACTTTATGCCTTAGGATGCTTGAAACACAATGAGAATTTTGCATATGCCCGAGTTTTTGCAGAAGCATTTAAGGAAAATCTGATAAAAACTAAAGGGAAATTGGTCATGTGGATGTATGTGATAGTTATTGCCAATTACTTTAAATGTATAACTCCGAAGGATGAGACATATAAAGTAATGTTGACTCTTAAAAAGCTGGTGAAGTTATTAATCTTCCCCTTAGAAAGAAGCCCATAAGATATAAATGGGTATATAAAATTAAAGTTAAGATTGATGGAACAATAGACAGATACAAAGTTAGACTTATAGCCAAAGGTTACAATCAGAGAGTTGGCTTAGACTTCACTGATAGATTTTTTGTAGTGGCCAAATTAGTGATTATTAGACTTTTCTTAGCTATTGCATCTACAAAATCATGGCTGATTCATCAACTAGATATTAACAATACTTTCCTTCATGGATACATTGATGAAGAAGTCTACAAGGTGCCACCAAAAGGTTATCATTTTACTAATTCATCACAGGTGTGCAAATTAAAAGGGTCATTATATAGCCTGAAGTAGACATGACTACGATCCAATTTAAAATTGAAATCGAACTGGAATCAGATCAGAAAAAACAAAAAATGGACCTGTCAAGATATAAACCGGTGTAGTTCGATTCAAACCAAGAAAATATAAAAAAAAATCTACTGAAACAAATATGTATCCCTTTTTTTATCCTCCAAGAATATATGTAGGTGCTTAATTCATAAGAATTAAGTTCAAGCCCTTTTTTCTTAAAATTTTAATTTATACATTAGTTTTTAATAAATCTAGTTAGAAATAATATCAAAACTAAAATCAAAACTAAAATCAAAACTAAAATTAGAATTGAAACTGGAACCGTCTCGAAACCATGGTTTACAAACCGCATGGAACAACCTTTTAAGATTTCGGTTCAAGTTCACATAATTTTGAAATTGGAACTGGTAGTACTGGAACTGTGGTATGCCTAACTTGAAGCATGCTTCTACGCTGTGGAACTTGGAATTCACTATCAAGTTTACACACTTTGGCTTGATACAATCAAATCATGATCATTGTTTGTTTACCAAAGCATCTTCCAAAGGATTTCTTGCAATGATTGTATATGTAGATGATGTACTTTTAATAGGTACTAATGAGGTAGAAATTGTGAAAATTAAACAATACCATGATGCTTAATTTACAAATCAAGAATATTAGATTAGCCAAGTATTTTAGTACCACTACACCATTGCCATCTGGTATCAAATTTACTGAAGATGATTCTCCTTTATTGGAGCATCCTGAGTAATAGAGAACTTGTTGGGAGATTATTGTACTTAAATTTTACAAGACCTGATGTTACATTTGATACAAAACTCATAGTCAAGCCAAGGTAAACTCATTGGAAGATGTTCATTTTCTTAGATATCTAAAGCATTGTTCTTTTGCAGGTCTCGTCTTTCCATCCAACACGTATTTGAAATTGACTACATTCTCATATGTAGATCGGGCTGCATTTCCTTAGCTTCTATCTCATTTCTTGACAAACCAAAAAGCAAGCTACTGTCTCAAGATCCTCAACTGAAGTAGAATACATAAGTTTAGCTACCATAGTCTGTGAACTTCAATATATTACATATCTGCTTCCGAATTTGAACGCTCCCATTCATTTTCCTATTTCCTCAACACTAAACTTCATATGTATCTTTTATCCAAGATGGGACTGATAGTTCTTCAGTCTCCATATTGAGAGGATGTAAAGATTAATTATCTTTAATCTTTGTTTTTTAGTTATTACTATTTTAGTTTAGTTACCGAGTTAGCTAATAGGTCAAATTAGTTAGGCTTATTAATTAGTTACTCATCATAAGCTTTAAATAGTTATACATAAACTGAGCTTGAAGACAGTTAGAATCAATGTATATAAATAGAAACCTCAATGTACATATAGATAAGATTGAATAATACAAATATTTTTCTTCACATAATTTTAAGATTTAGAAGCTGCATTAACGGTAGCTTGAAATTTACAAAACTGCATAAGCATCACCTGATGATAGGGCTGAGCCTTTATATTTGAGTTAATTTTTAATATTTACATAGAAAAATCGTCCAACATTTTTTTTTGGTAAAAAAAAAACCTTGTCCATCATTGTTCATGTTAAAGTTAAAGATCTTATATTGAATAATAATAAAATTATATTAATGACTTATAAATGAGTGGATGTTGGACTTAACACAAGCCGATTGATTTTGTGCAAGTGGGTTTCAACAGTTGCCTATTTATAAGTTCACTTATATACTATATTTAGGTCCATGGGCCTGTATATAAGTAGACTTATAAGTGAACAAGTGTTAGAATCTACTAGCACAAAATCAATGGACTTGTGCTAAGTCCAACATCTGATCATTTATATGTATTTTATAGGGATTTTTTCAAAAATATAAAAAATATATATATATATATATATATATATTTCATTTTTACTGTTAGGAAATTTTTTTTTCAAAAATGTTACATATCTAAAAATATTTTTTTAAAAATACTGTATATCTAAAAATATTTTTTCAAAAATGCAATATGTATCAAACATATACTACACATATATCAAACATATACCAAAAAACAGTAAAAATGAAAAAAAAAAGCAACCTAAAATTGAAAAAAATAAAATAAAAAAATAATATATTTGTATAATATTCTCTATTTTATATCACTCCTTCTTGACACGTGCTATGCTCTTAACTAGCACGTGACACAATAGATTAAGCTGATTTGAATTTTTTAGATTTATACATGTGTCAAGTCCTACTGATATATAGCTACTGAATTAACGGAATAACACAAACTAAAAAAACATAAAGTTGGCTCTGATACCATGTTAAAATCCATAAACCTGTATATAAGTGAACTTATAAATAAATAAATGTTAAAACTTACTTATATAAAATCAATAGACTAATACTAAGTCTAACATTTACTCATTTATATATTTTTATATATTTAATTATTATTCAATGTGCAATTTTTATATACTTTTATATATTTAATTATTATTCAATTTGTAATCTTTAACTTTAATAGTGACTGCATAAAAATCACTTTTGTAGGATATGGTGTCTTGAAAACTTCCACATAAATCATCCAAAGTATTCCAATTTGTGTCTTTTTGTCTGCATAATGCCAATTTTCTCAAAGCAAAATATCCTGAAATTGCCATAAATATGCAGTTGGAATGCAATGACATTTTCTACAGGGCCTGGATTAAAATTTGGGGAAGGGATTTATAAGGGCTACATCTGAAGTAATACAAATTAAATTTCTAATCATCAACCAACCTTGAGTAGCGTTTCAGAAAAAATTCCACCTTTAAATCTTGTAGAGATAGTGAATTTGATTGCCATTACTAAGTTGCACGGAAATGAAAATGGGACACATAACATAACACGATACAATACAAGCATTTAATCTGACATTTATAAAGCTATGGTATATAGTAAATAAATTTATAAGGTAATCTAATCTAAAAATCCAAAACTATATTCTATTTATTTTTAATATGAATCATATAATATCAAAACCTGAACCTTGTTTCTAACAAGTAGTTCATTTTTAGACTAGGCAATAAACCCGATTCGAGTCTCCCATTGCTAAAAATATATCAATCAAAATAACTGCACATTTTAATTTAATTTATAATTAATTATGTATATAAATTAAAATTAATTATATATATTATAATTTGTTTAAAAAAGGTAATTTTTAAATTTAAAATAAAAATATTTAATTATAAATTTTAAAAATTAACTATTTAAAATACAATCACACAATACAAATTTTTTTTTAATAAAATATTTTTTGTTATCAATACATCAAATTAGACGGACACTAGATGTGACGAACAGGATGAACAAGTATAAAATGGATTTTAAAGAGTGGGTGTCAGGTTATTACGTGCCTTTATTGGTGCGTGGGGTTAGCATTTTCAAAACTGATTCCATTATAAGCTATGGTTTTCAACTACGTAATAATTTGTTCTAACTTCTATTTTACATGCGCAATCGCATATGCACCCCAAAAGCCTTGGTGGTGGGGATGTCGTGATAACCAGTTTCTGCACTTGAAAAAAAGACAAACACTATGGACCCACACCCATCTCCACACTCACATCCATACATATATAAATTAAATTAATTGATTTTATATTCTTAATTCTAATCAAATTGAATAAAATAAAATAATTTTGAAAATTTTATGGAATCGAAATTTAAAAATAATAAATAATACTTAGTTTTGACTTTTAAGTTTTTTAATAAATTAATTTTGAGTGACATAATATATTTTATTATAATTTTATATATAATTAAATCTCTATAAATTAATATTGAATAAATTATAATATCTATTATATAATAATTTTTTATGATGTTTAAGTTAATAGAATAAATTAATATTCAGTTAATTAATATTTTTTAATTAATAAAATTTATTAATTTTAATAATATTAATTTATAAAAATTTGATTTTTGTACAAGTATGATGAGAAGCTGTGATTGGTGCAATTAATTTGTTATCCACTAGTAATGTGGACCAAAATTAAAAGCTATTAACAAAATATATATATATATATATACTTCACTCATTGGATCTACTTAAAACAAGTATAATTATTTTAAAATTTAAAAATTATTAAATAATTTTTTTAATATTTAGATAATTAATTTAAAATATTTTTTTAAAAATTAAAAATTAAAAAAAAATTAAATTAAACATGTTAATTTTTTTTTAAAATAAAATTTTTAAAATTCTATTTTGATAATAGAGTTTTTACTATTTTGTAGTGCAAGGGTGTTGCCGTTGTTATTAATTGAATGGTTGTTGTATGAAATAATGGGTATTTATGCTCTCCCCTCAATAAAAATGGGTCTATATGGATCAGGAGATGAGTGGACTAGCTAACTTAACCCACCCCATCCAGCTCAGTAGCTCTCACTGTTTGCATCAGAAAGAAAAAAAATTAAAAAATTAAAAAATAAAACCTGAATTGGGTCATTATTATATTTTTGAATGAGAATATTAGCAGAGACAAGTCTAGTATTATTTCTTTGGGCACATTTAATTTTTTATTTTTTATTTTAAATATTTTTTATATAATTAAGTTTTATTTAGAGATTCAGACTCACATAACTCTAAAAATAATTTTCATTAATATCATAATAAAACTCTTTACATAAAAATAATAATTATTTTAGGTTTAAAATTTAAATGCAATGAATAATTTTGGTTTAATTTTATTTTAATTTATTAAAAAATAAAAATATCAAAACACTATAATTTTTAATAATTAAATATTTATTAAATTTTCAGTAATGTAAATTATGTATAATGCAAAAATATATATACATATATTTTAATAGTCTTTTTATTATTTTGGAGGGCTATTTTACTTATTTATGGTCTAATTTATATATTTATGTATATTTTTTATTATATATAAAATATACCTAAAAAATAAATTAAGACATGCTTTTGAGCCCTTTAAACTCGTCCCAGAATATAGGGATAGAGTTGCCAGTTGCAGCTATATATATATATATATATATATATATATATATAACTTGTGATAATCATTAATATATCTAGAATAAAATATTATTTAATTCTTCACTTTTAATAAAATTAATATTTAAATCTTATTTTAAAAAAAAAAATAGTTATTAAATCTCAACATTTGATTTCCTTGTATAAATTAATTTTTCTATCAAATTTTCCATAAAATTTTATTAAAAAAATAAAAATATTATTTATTTTCTATCAATTTTTTTTTCTATACCATCATATTAACTTTTTTCTAAATTTATTCACTTTTTATCACCATCAAATCCCCATTCTCTACATAATTTCACCAACCATAATATTCACACACAAATATTTTTTCAATAAAAAAAATTCAAAAAATCTAAATATTTAAAAATCAAGATAAAAAAATATAAAAATATAAAAATCACGTAACTAAAAAAATTAAAAAAAGCACAAACAGTAGAAAAAGAAAGAAAACAACGTGGAAAATAAAAAATAGAAGCAGAAAAATAGAAAGAAAGTGAAGGATAATGAAAAAAAATAAAAGAAAATGAAAAATAAAATAGAGGAAAAAATATAGAGATTATGAACGATCATATTTTAGGAAGAAAAATTATTTTATTTTATTTTTTATTTTTTTTTTAAATTTTTTTTGATAAAAAATCAGAAAAAACTTTGGTAGGAAGATCATGAAATCAAATGTGGAGAATTAATAACTCCTTTCTGAAAAATTGGGACCCTTATATCTACATCATCTAATTAGTGTCAATAACTTATGATTATTCATGACGCTGCAATCTCTTTCTAGTGCAATTATAACCCAAGAAAACCAAGCGAAACATCAAATTAGCATAATAATTTCAACTCAATTATTAACCATGCATTAATTGCCTAATGATTTACTCAACATCCTTGGCAGCCTAGTTGAGAAGAAAATTTTAGGTAGGGTAAGATATTATTTGGTAAACTAAAAATTTCTTAAGAATTAAATTTTAAGTGTTGAATAGTAATATAATTTTTAAATTATAAAAATATTTAAAAATTTAATTTATTATATTTAATATAAATTTTAAATTTTAAATTATGATTTATTATTTCCAACAAAAAATTTAAAATGATAAGTGTTATCAAATAATTTAAAATAATTAAGTGTTAAATTTAATTTTTAAATACTATTAAAAAGATATTTCATAAAATTAAAAATTAATTACCGAAAATATAAAAATTGAATTTTAAGCATTAATAATAAAATAAATTTTAAATTAAAAATTTTGACTTATTATTTTCAAATAATTTTTAGAATATTTGAAATTTTTAAATTTAATGCTATCAAATAATTCAAAATGATTAATTATTGAAAATTTTAATTTTAAGTGTTAAATAAAATTATCAAACACATTCTAAGGCTAACATATATTAATAAATTTTTAATCAGGGTGCCAAGAAAACTAATATATAAGCCTAAGTTCAATCCTCAATTACTTGATTCTTATACAAATCTTTACATATGCATCTGAGATCCCAAATCACATACCAAACTCCATTTTTATAAATAAAAAAATAAAAAAACCCCATCTTTTTTACATATATACCATTATTGCAGAATGAGAAATTAAGGAGGCATATATACAGCAACTAATTACTCAACTCAATCATTCTGACTTGAGAACTTTACCTTCAATAAAAGAAAATACTTAGAACAAGGAGAGACAATTTCAAAAAATTAAATAAAAAAAATAGTAAGGATGAATATAACTCATGATTTAAAAGATTTGAAATCACATTAATCTTTACTTTCTGTATGATTGATAATCTCTACAAAAAAGAGAACTAAGTATATAATAATTTAGAGCTGTAGTATAAATATTTATGTATGTTCTATATAATGGAGCTATTCTAGCTAATTAATTAAGCAGATTATAATAAACAAATAGTTTATATGTAAATCCTATAAAATTAAACTAGAAGATCAGAGGAAATGAATTAATTAATTAATTTCATAACCTCCTTTTGTTGTGCAAGGGATTGGATCCAGTAGGAACTCTTCTCTTCTGGGACTCGAATTCTTTAGCTCGATCATGAAAGGGAACATTAACCGTAGCACGAAAAGCTTGTTCTTGATGTTGTTGGCTTGTGGTAGCAGAAAAAGAAAGGCTCCTTCTTCTTCCAGTAGCTTCACTTGCAGGAGCTAAAATAATGAGAAAAGCAATAACAAGAACACAGAGCTGCTGGCAAAAGCGATTCATTTTGTTCTTTTTTCTTTTTTTTTTCTTAAGAGAATGTCTGTGAAAGAGATGTTGGTTATACGGAATAATACATAAAGCCTTAGCTTTGTATTACTATATATATATGGATGGATAAAGATTGATGGTCCACATGATGATCAAATGGTGATGAGTAGTACGTAATTAAATCAAATGGTGTATAATTTATGTGGTTAGAGTCAAACATATAATCCTGGGAATGACGTTTAGGCTTAGAGAGGTGGTGGAGGTTGCCATTCAATAGAAGATAGTGACACCAGAATTCTACACACAAACCCATATGTGAACTTGAAGGGTAAGAAAGTAAGGGTTTGCTGCCACTTTTTGAATTGCCTTTAAATACCAAAATGCCCTTTTTTTTAATATATTGAAAGCAAATAGTTTCCGACTTTTAACTACTTTGACTTGTAATTAATATATCATTTACTCATAGAAATTTATACCTAGATATAAAATAAAACTTGTATCCATGGCAATTGAGGAGGCATTACGGTCACGTAAAAGTCAATGGTCGACGCACTCGAGTAGTTAAGAGGTGCGTGATGGAATTATTAAACAAATAATAATTAAACCCAAAATCATATTATATAATAACGTACAAGATTATTATACTATAATAGTATGGACACGTATTCAAAAGGTCGGCTAATGTAATGTTTAAGATTTTGAATTTCAATATTAGAAAAACAAGTGTGATCTTGATTTTATTTTCCTATTTCCGACTCCACTAATTAATAATATATATAAAGGAAACTAGTTAATTACTCTTATATTTTTATTTTTATTTTAAATTATATTAAAACATCTCTATATTTTATTTTAATTAATTAATAAAATCCTTCGATTAATTTTTTTTAATTAGTCAAAGTTTAAAAAATTAATTTTTTACTTAAAAAAATACAAACACTAGTAATTAGCCCTAATGAAAAATTGCTTCAGAAAGAGAAAGGTAAGTGCTGACTTGGCCAATCACTACACAACTTGGCAACAGACCAACACACTGTTGGCTTCTTTATTGCAAAGTTAAGGAATATAAATATATTTTCATACTTTAAATGATGGTTCCTACTGAAATATTGGAAAAATAAAAAGAAGGATATAAGAATTATTTATTTATTATATATATAAAAGTGAGATCTTTTAGGTGCACGGGTATACGAAATTAAGGGTTTGCTTGCTATACTTTTTCTTAATTCCTTTTGCTTGTTGCTCTAATTTATATAAAAAAAAATGGAAAAGTTAATGGAGTATAAATCCAAGATCCAGAATAAGACAACATATATACTTGTCTAAATTGAATATATACACAATGTTCATAAACTTAAAAAATAATTAGATACTTTTCAAAAAAAAAAAAAAAAAAACTCAATAATTTAAAAAAATTATTCACTTGAAGTCACATATCGTTAAATTCAATATTTATTTATTGTGATGATATCTTACTACTAAGATTTTAATTTAATAATTATAGAGTTTAATTTTTTATTATAATATTAAAGAAATGAGATATTCAAATTTATTTCTATTATTTAATCTGAAAATACATTATCATTATGCTTATGCTTATGTGATTTTAAAATTAGAAAATAGATAATAATAAGTAATATTGTTAGGTTAGCTAGGGCTCTAACATGGTACGTGACGCTGAAGTTATATAGGAAAAAAAATAGAAGTGGTCAAGGGATCACCTTTGAATGTGTACGGCATATGTGGGTTAATTAGGTCATAGCCTTCCTAATTCAACCATATAAAAAAAAATTAACAGGTGTTGGCACATAATTTCCACGGTCCACCTACAAAAAATGTGCATATTCAAAGCTGCGTTCATTTGCTCCATTTTGTTCTTCACCGACTCCATTCAGAACATAAATTAGAGTACATTACTTTTAGTCTAATTAACTTTACCGTCCATTTATTTTTTATTTTTAGAAACTCACTCTTTAATTTATGAATTCTGATTTCATCATTATATTTAATTATTTTATCTAAATTTTCAACTTTTTCATCAAAAATTAAAAAATTAAAATTAAAAATAAAGCAAATAATTTTAAATACCAAAATACTTCCACCTACCAAACTTCTCCTACTGCCTTCACTCTCAAACTTCTCCTCTATCACCATATAAAACTTCTCTCTATCAAAATCAAACTTACCAATTTTGGCTTCTTTCTCACGAGCATATACATGAATTTTAGGAAGGAGAGACACCTCTTACATTCAAAACGGAGGCACAAAAATATTAGAAATAAATATTATAATAATGAAATAAATTTATTTTAAAAATATAAAAATAATAAAAAACACCAAACATATATTTCAATTAAAAACAACCAAATGTCATTATAATATCATTTGGAAAGAAAATAATGACATTGTGAAAGAAAATGATGAAAAATAAAAGAAAATGAAGGAAAATTGAAAAGAAAATAAAGGAAATAAAGGAAAATAGGATTAAATAATATTTTATCAAGAACTAAAAAATTAATTTTTAAAATATATAAACTATTTAAATAATTTTATCAAATATCAGACACTAAATTATAAGTTATCTTAAAATTTCAAAAAAAAGGGGCACGTGTGGGGGGGGGGGGGGGGGGGGGGGGGGGGGGGGGGGGGGGGGGGGGGGGGGGGGGGGGGGGGGGGGGGGGGGGGGGGGGGGGGGGGGGGGGGGGGG